>PVHX01005627.1:0-109939 GCA_004024805.1 Geosciurus inauris | reverse complement strand
AAAAGAAACTGTGGTATATATACACAATGGAATATTACTCAGCAATAAAAGAGAATAAAATTATGGCATTTGCAGATAAATGGATGGAGTTGGAGAATATCATTTTAAGCGAAGAAAGCCAATCCCAAAAAACCAAATGTCAAATGTTCTCTCTGATAAGTGGATGCTGATCCATATTGAGGGAGAAGACATGAGAAGGATGGAAGAACTTTGGTCAAAGGGGAGGGAAGAGAGAGAGGGCATGATGGAGACAGTAAATATGGAGTAATGAGATGGACATCATAGCCCTAGCTTCATGTATGACTGTGTATATGATGTGATCCTACATCGTGTACAACCAGAGAAATGAAAAGTGCTCCATGTACAATGAATCAAAAGGTATTCTGCTATCATGTGTATCTAAGCAGAATAAATAAATAAAATTTAAAAAATATATAAAGTTGAAATCCTCAATAACAGACTAGATGAAGCAGAAGAAGGAATATCAAAACTCGAAGACAGGTCTTTTGAAATATTCCAATCAGAAAGAAAAGAAAAAAGAAAGAATAAAGAAAGCACTAAAGATCTTTGGAACATCATTAAATAAACAAATACCCAAAAGTGAGTAGAAAGCATGTAAGGGCATAGAAAATCTACTCTATGAAATAAAGTCAGAAAACTTTTCTAATCTTGGGGAAAATATGCATACTCATCTACAATAGGTTTATAGAACTCCAAAAGGACATGAATATAAATGATCTTCACCATGGAATGTTATCGTTAAACTGTCAGAATTATAAGGGAAAGAATTTGAAAATCTTCAAGAGAAAAATTATCAAGTCACATTTAGTGGAATTCCCATTAGACTAAAAGCAGATTTCTTAGCAAAGAACAATCCAAGACTGAATGGATTCAATGTTGAATTTTGCCAAATTTTGAAGGATGAACTAATGTCAGTTCTTTGCAAATTAATTCTAAAGAATTGAAAAGACTAGAATGCTTCCAAACTCATTCTATGATGCCATAATTATGCTGTTACCAAAATCAGACAAGGTACAAGAACAGAACAGAAAATTATAGATCAATATCCTGGATAAACATAAATTCAAAAATTTTCAAGAAAATACTAGCAAATTAAATTTCATAGCATCATTAAACAACATCATGCTGGTTTCATCCCAGGGATGGATGTAAGGATGGTTCATCATATGCAAGCAAGTAGATGTAATATATCACATCAACAGAATGAAGGACAAAAATCATATGATCATTTCATTATATGTAGAAAAGACATATGACAAAATTCAACACTACTATCCCTTCATGATACAAGCTCTGAACAAATTAGGTATATAAGGACCATACCTTAATATAATGAAGACTATATATGACAAATCTGCAGCCAACCTTATACAGAGGGGGAAAGTTGAAAGCATGTCCTCTAAGATCAGGAATTAGACAAATGTCCACTCTCACCACTTTTATTTAGTATAGTGCTAGAAGTTTTAACCAGAGCAGTTAGGAAAGGAAGGAAACAAAAGGGATACAAATAAGAAAGGAGAAAGTCAAATTATCCATGTTGTCAGATAATAAAATTTCAATGGTAGAAAAACATAAAGATTATAGCAAAAGACCATTAGAACTTGTAAACAAATACAGTAAAATATTATACAAAATTAACATAAAAATCAGTACTGGTATATCACTATATACAAATAATGAATTTTGTGTAAAAGAAATTATGAAAGTAATCCCATTCATGATTGCTACTATATACATGCATACATGCATGCATGCATACCTAGGAACTTAAACTTAACCAAGGAAGTTAAAGACATCTACAATGAAAATTAGAAAACTGATGAAATAAATAGAATAAAATAGAAAAAATGTGGAAAGTGCTCCAGTGTTCATGGACTGGAAGAGTTAATATTGTTAATATGTTCATATTTTCTAAGGCAATCTACAGATTCAGTTACAATTTTCATGAAAATACCAATCTTCATAGAACTAGAAAAAAAAGCCTAAAATTCATATAGAAGAACAAAAGACCATATACAGCCAAAGTAATGTGAGTCAAAAGAACAAGGCTGGAGGCATCAAAATACTTGATTTCAAGGCATACTAAAAAGCTATAAAAACAAAAACATCATGGTAGTGGCATAAGAATTGACATATAAACAATTAAAGCAGAGTAGGGATCCCAGAAACATATTCATGCATATATAGCCAACTGGTTCTCAACAAAGGCCAAAAACATACACGGGAGAAAGAACAGCCTCTTCAACAAAGGGTTCTGGTAAAACTGAACATCCACATAAAGAAACCTGAAAATTGAAAATCAAAACATACGTCTCACCCTGTAAAAATCACTCACTATGGACAAAAGAGCTAAAATTAGTACATTATCTCTGAAACCACCAACATTAAACAGAGGAAACACTTCCAGATGATTTTTGGGATAGAAACCCAAATGCATAGGAAATAAAAGACCCAAACTGACAAATGGAACTACATCAAACTAAAACCTTCTGCAAAACAATAAAACAATCAACGAAGTGAAGAGACAACCTATATAGTGTGAGAAAATATATGCCAAATACTCATCAGTCATAGTTAATATTCAGAATATATAAGGAACTCAAAAAAACTTAAGAAGAACAACAAAACCCAAGTAATCCAATTTATAAATGGACAAATGATCTGAGTAGATATTTCTCAAAATAAGAAATTCAACTGGTCAACAAATACATGTAAAAATTCTCAACATAACTAGCCATCAGGGAAATGCAAATCCAAACTATAGTGAAATACTATTATTTCACTATATCACATCAACTCCTGTAGCTATTATTAAAGATAACAACAACAATAATAATAATAATAACAACAACAACAAATGCTGGTGAGTAGAGAAAAAGAACTTATACCATGTTGGTGGGAATATAAATTAGCTTAGGCATTGTGAAGAACAGCAGAGTGTTTCCTTAAAAACTAAAAATAGATCTACCATATGATCCAGCTATCCCAATTCTAGGTGCATATCCCAGCCAATGAAATCAGCACACCCAAGAGATACATGCTTGTACATGTTTATTGTGGCGTTCTATAAAATAGGTAAGAAATAGAATCAGTCTAGGTGCCCACTAACAAGTAAATGGATAAAGAAAATGTGGTATATATACATAAGGGACTATTAATATTATTCAACTGTAAAGAAGCAAAAAAAATGAAACTAGAAGATATTATGTTAGGCCAGATGCAGAAAGACAAGTGCTCTATGTTCTGTCTCATAGTTCAAATAGCTGAACTGAAAGCACAACAGTCATCACCAAACAATGGAAATGTTGTATGTAGAGGAGGAGGGTACAAAAAAGAGAGAGATTGGATTTGATCAATGCATGCTAAATACAAGTATGAAAATATCACACTGAATCCCATGAATATGTACAATCAATATGAGTTAATTAACAAAGAATGGTGCAAAGATTGTGAAAAAATAATGGAATATCAGTACACCATCACTTTTCCCTCTCTTCAGTGATAATTTGGTTGCTTCTAGCAGTACTCCTTTAACAAAGAGCCATGCCTTTCTTGAATTTGTACAGAAGAAATATATATATATATATATTTGAATCTGTGGTGTATTGTTCCTTTTCTTTAACAATTCCTCACTGCATAGAAAATCATTTTGCTTTACACATTACAGTAAGATGACACATGTTATTATAAAAGAAAGTGCTATGAGTGTAGGGAAAGGTATTATTACAAGTGACTTAATGACAGTTTTATTATTATAGATTATCAAATCAGCAGGTGGTTACCAACAATTCCTATCATTACTTCCATCCAAACCTCAAAGCTATTTTTCTTCTCTTGATTTGTTGCTGGCCCTATGACATTTTAACTAAGAAAATGAGGCAGAAGCAATAGTGCGTGGGTTTCAGGGCTTAGTCCTTAAGAAGCTTGGCAGCTTACATTTTCACTCTCTTGGGATCTAGCCACAAAGTGAAGAAGCTCTGCTAAGATTAACAAATGATGAGAAGAGAAAAAAAGATCCAGCTAGCCCAAAGATATTACAGATACCACAGCAAAGTCACCATGAGTATGAATGAAGCCATCATGAACATGCTGTCCCTGCCAATCTTCCAGCCAAAGGGAGCCAAATATGTACACATGTATATCCTTAGCCAGCACCATGTGGCACAGAAAAAATGTCCAGCTGAGTCAACAAACTCACAAAATTGTAAGGCATATTGAGAAACAATAAATCATCCTTGTTCTAAGCCACTAACTCTAGGCATAGTGCATTACATAGTAATTTGCTAGTGAAACATTATTTTCAAGTGTAATATATTTGAAAAAAATACTTTCTACTACAAGGATAAAGGACTAAACTGCCTCTGTCTCCATTGTCATGAGTTGGAAATAAGGACAATTTAATTATAAGGTAACTTGGGATGATTAGTAGTTGGATCAGTTTGAGTACTTTCAACTACAAGTAAAAAACTCATCATTTGTACCTGCCTAAAGCAATTAAGACATTAATAATGCTTCATGATAAAAAGTCTAGACATAGACCAGCCAGTGCAGATACACAGGCTTAGCAATGTCTTCAGGTAACTAGGGTCTTTTCATCCTTCTTCACAGCCTCCTTAGTCAGTTGTGCTCTGTATCCTGGGCATAAGCCCACTGCATCAGGTTCAGACATTAGATTCATGTTCATGGCAGGAAAGCGTTGCTGTACATATGTTGCTTTTTGATAGTAAGCTTTCTTAGAAATAACTACAATACAAACTACTCATGTCCTGTGTTCCATTTGCCATGACAGGATCCTATCTCACTGCAACAAAAGGTTGATAAATTCTATGTCTGGAAAAGAAATACAGGATTCTGTTGAAAGTCTGGGATGTTTTTGCTTTTTCATCTTTTAGAGCACACAAAAGTCACTCTAAATCAAATTGGACCTTATAAGGCAAAAATAAATGTTGATGCATATGCAATCAAAATGATCTAGTAGATTTAATTCATCATTCATATTAGTACTTTCTTATTCTGTGTTTGGAAAACAAGTTTTGTTCATTTATTTTTTATAAATCTGTGATGGCTATTATTTACAAAAACAAACATTTCCTAGAAGTATCGACTAGTCTTTTAAAGTCCATTTAAATAAAATTAACTTCTTTCCTTAATTTATTGAGACATACTTTTATGGAAGTGTTTATTATCCTAAACTTTATCAAACTATTTTTCTTTACCTATTAAATTATCTTAATAAGCAGGGCATGGTGGCACACACCTGTAATCCCAGCAATTTGGGGGCTGAGGCAAGAGGATCAGGAGTTCAAAGCCAGCCTCAGCAAAAGTGAGATGCTAAGCAACTCAGTGAGACCCTGTCTCCAAATAAAAAACTAAAAAATAGGGCTGGGGATGTGGTTGGGTGATCAAGTGCCCCTGAGTTCAATTTCTGGTATAAAAAAAAAAAAAAAGATTATCTTAATGAATAACTAACATTAATCAATTTTTTAAACTGAGAAAACAATTTTGCAATCCTAGCATGAAGCCAACTTCATCATGATATTTTACCCTTTTTATATTTTAAATATTTTATTTTGCTAATGTTTTGTGTAGAATTCTTGTATCTCTGTTCATGAATGAGATGGGCCTCCAGCTTTCTGATTTTTTAAAATCTCCTTTTCAGGTTATCTCACATCATAAGATGATTTGAGGAACATTTTAATTTTTCTTTCCCCTGAAATTCTTCATATGATTTCACTTGTTTGTCTCCTAAATATTGTCCCTGTTTTTTTGAAAGAATTTATTTTGTCAGGTTCATTTATCTGCTCTAAATTGACTTATTTTATAGTACAGTTTGATAACTTTAGGAAAATGTACCTAGTCATGGTAACTACAAAGGCAACCAAGAATATTTTCATCATCCCCAAACTATCACTTTTTAATCAATTGCCTATTATACCTTCTCTCAGCCTCTGGAAACTAATAATCCATTGTCTCTTATATAGCTTTTTCATTTTCAGAATATCCAGGACTATACACTGAATGCTAAAAGTAAGCCCATAATCTGGGCTTACAGATGTATCCCATCCTATCCTCACCTTATGTAAAATTGAAAAAAGAACTGATTCTTTAATATTTCCTCATAAAATCTGTGTTTGTGTGGTAGGCAGCCATAAAACAGCCCCTTTATCACCCCCAACCCCTGGTATTCAAACACACATGTGATCTATGCCCTTTGAATATAGAATAGATTTATTGACTCACTTCTAACAGAATAGGGCGTACATATTTCGTTTGTGAGATTTAGATGGAAAAAGACTGGCTTAGACCCTGGTGATCTCTCATGCTCTCTCTCAGATGGCTGATTCTCAAAACCACCTGCCCTGTACCAATACATCTCCACGGAAAGCACCACATGCGTGAATTGGAAAGCAGATCTTCTGGGTCCTGCCAATAATGATGTGTGTGAACTCACAGGAGATTCTTCACCATGAGCCTGTGGTAAATACGGACACCTTGATTGTCGACTTGTGAGAAACTGAGCCAGAATAATCAGTTCTTTCTGAATTCCTCACCTGGAGAAACAGTAAGAAAATAAATGTTTGTTGTTTTTATCTACTAAATTTTAAGGTATATTGGTTTTTATAGCTGTTGTGATAGATTACCACAACTTGGTTGCTAAAAAATAGAAGAGAACAAATGCACTCTGTCACAGTTCTAGAAACTAGAAGTGCACAATGGATCTCACTGGGTCAAAATCAAGATATTAGTAGAACTGTATTTCTTCTGGAGACCACAGGAGAAAATCCATTCTTTGCTTTTCAGCTTCTCCTTCTTTACTTAAATGCTTTCCTCAATATTTAAAATGCCTTGTCTCTGTGCCTAATTTCCTTCTGTCTCCATAATGAAGGCATTTAGGACCCATGTGGACAATTCAAAATAATACCTTCATTACAAAATCTTTAATTGTAATCATAATCTTAAATTGCAACAATTTCCCCATATAAGGTTGCATTCCAAAGTTTCAGAGATTAGGACCTTATGTCTTTGGGAGCCACCATTTAGACTACTACTTCGGGTAACTTATTATGAATAACAGATAATGAGTAAACTGACCTTAATTACAGATTGAATCTTCTTAGGTCTTTGCCTCTCATGATCTTTCTTGGTATTTTATCTTACTTTCTACTTGAAGTCTAGAAATAATGAATTTTTCTCTGCCACAGTTTTTTAAAAGTTTACTTTTACTTTGGCTGGAAAATATTTTTAACTTATTAATTAAGGCCATATCTAACTGTGATAACTCACTAAAATCAGAACCCAGAATATAGCAATACACTGAATCTTTCCAACCAGAGTACCATATTAAGAATATGATTGGTCTGCCTTCACAATCATCATAGGCCACACATCCTCAAATGTTTCCTGCAACATCTCATAGCTACCCACCCTTTTAGTCTTTATCAAGAATTTTACCACCACATAGATCTGAATTAATAATTACATAAGCCATTTATGATACTAATTTCTGTGTAAGATACCAAAGCGCTAGTTTTCATAACAGATAAACCTTGAAATTTCAGTGAATTAAGGAGTTAAGGAAGAGTAAGCTCCATTCTTTTCCAGGTAAGGCCTCCAACTCACATGTTCTTAATTAGGAAGATGTCATTCTGAAAGCAAAGATTCCAGATTCCAGGCATTCACCAGTCATAGCTGTAGTATGTTTGCACAGAGATCCCATGTTTCCATGCCCATCATCTTAAAAGCAGCATGGGAATGAGCTTGGAAAATTATTTGTGAGAAGTGATGGTGGTATTGGTTTAGAAGCAGCCTACTTGAGTCTGCTCAACTCTACTGAATAAAATAACATCTACGGCCAGGCACGGTGGTGCATGCTAATCGCAGTGGCTGGGGAGGCTGAGGCAGAAGGATCGTGAGTTTGTCAAAGACAGCCTCAGCAAAAGTGAGGCACTAAGAAACTCAGTGAGACTCTGTCTCTAAATAAAATACAAAATAGGGCTGGGGATGTTGCTCAGTGGTCAAGTGCCCCTGAATGCAATCCCCAGTACCAAAAAATAAAAAGAAAAAAGCATCTGTGGCCGCATATACTGCATATATGTATATGCATATATAATTACAACTGGAATCAAAGCTGGGAAAAGAGCATATGGGTTTGATGATTGCTGAACAACTCCACAACTGCATGGAATTCTTTTTCTGAAATTTGTTATACCTTGTTTCATGGTTCAGAACATAGTCAATTTCCATGAAAACAACATAAAACCTTAAAAAGCTAATATGCAGGTGACTCTGTATTACCATCTAATTAATTTTATTAATTGTGCTGTTTTAAACTACTATGACTTTAATATATTTTTTCTCTTCATAATTTGGTAAGCAAAAGTATTCTACAAATCCTCCACAATGATATGTTAATTTTTCTTAACAATATATTCTTTTTTATTATATATCTTAAGGTACTTTATTGTGTGTTTACAAATTTAAATTTTTTATTCCTTCTTCATTAATTAACTATTTTATTAATGGACAAAAATCTTTCTATAGTGAATTTTATGTCTAAATCCAATATTTTAATGATATTAAAATGCTACATCAGTTTTCTTTTGGAATATATTTTACTGGTTTATCTTTGTCTTTATTTCTTATTGTATATTCCCGTAAATTGCATATATCTAGTTTTTTATCTTTATATATTTAGGATCACAAATGCACTTAGATTTGTCTATTAACCCTGTTGGGGTTTCTGCATATTTTGCATATATTCACCTTGTTAATATATTTGCATATATTAACCCTGTTGGGGTTTTTGCATATTACAAGGATTTTGTCTCCTGTATTGCTTTATTTTTCATTGACCAAGTTTATTGTCGCTTGTATTCTCTCTTTCTTATATGTATCCTACTATGGAAGTGTTATGGTTTAGATATGGTGTCCTCCAAAAGCTCATGTGTGAGACAATACAAGATTTGAAAGAGAAATGATTGAAACTAATCAGTGAATTAATCCAGCCATAAGGATTAACTAACTGAGTGGTAACTGAAGTGGTAAGGTGTGGCTGGAGGAGGTGGGAATTAGGGTGTGGCTATGGTGTATATATTTTGCATCTGGAGAGTGGAGTCTGTCTCTCTGCTCTCTGATCACCACTTGAGCTGCTTCCTTCAACCACACTCTTTGGCTATGATGGTGTGCCTCACGTGGAGCCCTGAGGAATGGAGCCAGCCTTCTATGTACTAAGACCTCTGAAACCGTGAGCCCTCAAAAACACTTTTCCTTCTCTATAATTGTTTTCCTTGTGTCCTTAAGTCACAACAGCAAAAAAGCTGACTAAAACAGGAAGTTGTGTATTTTAAGTCTTTCCTTTTTGGAAGCCACCATAGAATTTTCTGTAACTATTTAGCTTTTAAAGATTATTGTATTTAATTAATTTTTTTCCTAAACAAGGACTTTAAAATGTCTCAATTTGAATAAACTGCTAACCAAATTATGTTGTTATTTATGATTTTAGGCCTTGCTCTTGATTCTTTTACCAGTACCAATTAGATATTATTTTTGCTGTCTTATATACTTCAAGTTATGCACAACTTAAATTAAATAATATTTAAATTATAATTCAGATTCTCAGTCATAGTAGCCACACTGCATGTGCTCCAAGTCACATGTATCTTGTGCTTACCATTTTAGACAGAACAGATATAGAATAGTTTCATCACTACAGAAATTTCTGAGATATTGCTACTTTAAATATTCTTATGGTGATCCATGAATACCCAAGTCCATGCAAATATGCAAACACATTACAAATGTGCATATACAAATATGCAAACACATTACAATTTTCTTGGTAAAGTGTTTTATTTATGCACTTGATTAATAAATAAAATGGGAATAGTCTAGAATGTAGCATGAACATGTAAATAGTCTCTAGAAGCAGAAAATCTAAAATTTTCTTACTACCCAAATGAGTTTGGTAATTTTTGTCACTGCTAACCCTTTTGTATGGGGTACACTGTTTTTGTAACCTTCATCGTTGAGCAGAGGAAAAGAAGTGAGAGGAGAATGGTGAAATTTGAAATAAGCCTTGTTCTTTCGAATATTTATTCAATTGGCATAATATAGAAACAGAACTTAAAAGACAGGAGGCACAATTTGAAATATGATAATTTAATATATCTTAGGCTAACAAATGACTATATTAAGTAGCTAGTCCCTAATGCCATCTTATTCAACTCTGGAAAAAAGTGCAGTAACATACTGACAGAGGCCATGGGGAAGGTTTATTTCTTTAAAATAAACTAAATGTCCATTAAAAATAAAATGAAGTTTTGGAAATATTTATTTTGATCACTAAAATTTATTAGAATCCTACTAACAATCTCTGAATCACCTTTTTGAGATGGCAATTTGTGCTTTAGGGCCAAAGGGGTAATTTCCTGAAAGAGGCTAAAAATAAACATCTGTTCCAACATGATGGAGACCAGTCTTCTTACCAATCCTCCAAGTTAGATGTGGAATTTTGGAAAGAATTTCACAAGCAATTTTGTATTGTTTGAAAGTTTGTTAGAGAAAGGAATAGTACGTCTTAATGGTCATTTCCAAAGATAGCTGTAATATTTAATTTTGTCAGAATCTGTATGATAAATAAGGAAGCACTTGGTTTTCTGTACACAGTTGCCTGACTGGCTCTAGACTTTCAATTAGATTAAAATTGTACATATATGTATATATACACACACACATATACATTTATATAATATGCATACATGTTTATATATAAATGATTTAAAGTTATATACAAAAAAACTTAATAGAGTGAAAAAATTTCTATTATTTTATAGATTTGGCAAATCTAATCCTATAATTAGGACAGAATTTTTGTCATCAAGTTCAGTAGTATTATATAATTAAGATCAAATTATTTATATGTCCTCTAATTCTACTTAAAACTGCTGTTTGGCAGAATTAAAATCTATTTTCTCTGTAATAGAATAGTACAGAAAATAACATTTTATTTGCTACTGACAAATAAAAGTTTTCTGATTAAAAATATGTACCAATAAAATTATTATTCAGAATCATATCATTGATTAAAGATGCTGAGGCCAAAGCATTATTAGTGTAAATGATATTCTGAATTATTTGCCATTGAATCAGTGAGAATCCTCATATAAGATGTTGTATTAACCTTTGTTTAAAAATCGTATTTAATTACTTTTGATTCCTGATGTGAATTCAGAGTATCTTTTCTTTCTCACATCTTTTAAATCTGCATAGAAATTACATAGAAATGGTATTCTTAATAATTATAAAATTATTTCCACTATAACAGTTTTGGAATACAAGAAAAGTTGCCATTAGAAATTCTAAGAGATTCTGAAAGCCCTGAAAGCAGACTCTGAACTGGGAAGATGTCAGAGCAAAAGGCTGTATCATGTCCCAACTCAGCAGACCTAGAAGTTCTTCTCAAATAATCTCAGTCAACTTCTAAGCAAAAATTAACCATGCAGAAAGTGGAGCACGGCTGGGATGGGAAGCAATTGATTAATTCATTTAGAAACTATATTCAAATAATTTCATGGATAAAACACGTTTACTTTGCTCTGTGTAAATAGAACAGAAACTTGCCTATAACACAAATCATGAGATCTTTCATTTAAATGAACTAAAGGATATATCTTTAGAGGAAATTAGAAAGTGTATTTATCTTCATAGAGTAGTGAACAGATTGAGGTATCAGGTGAACCTCTTCAACAGAAAAGGAGGAAAAAATGCATTCATACTGGGGAGACAATTGGCAAGAACAATAAAATGAGCAGAACTGAACTGCTTTGCCTTTCCAGGGTAAAGCTCCACCTAATTGGCAGCTAAATTCCATATTTGCTTTGCCTGCTTCCCTCTCATCTTCCCTCTGGTGAATTTTGCCTCTTGAAACATTATAAACAGGTATTTCACACTCCTGTTCAAGAGAAATTTGTTTGAAATTATTCCTGCCAGTCTCAGCAACTTAGCAAGACTCTGTCTCAAAAAAAAAAAAAAAGGGGGGGGGGCTGGGATTGTAGCTCAGCGGTAGAGCGCTTGCCTCGCATGCGTGAGGCCCTGGGTTCGAGCCTCCGGCACCACATATAAAGCAATAAAATAAAGACATTGTATCCATCCACAACTAAAAAATATTTAAAAAAAAAAGACTGCAGATATAGTTTAGTGATAAAGCACGCCTGGGTTTGATCACCAGTACCAAAAAAAAAAAGCAAAAAATTATATATTTATATATATATTTCTGAATAGATCCCAATATCCTTTGTCAGATACTTATTCTAATATAATTCTTCTTTAATAAATATAACTGGACAGCCAAGAACATAGCCACTAGAATAAAACCATTAGCATGAAGAAGTCCCCTGACGAGTAGAGGCTGACTCTAAGGGAAAAGATGATATAACTAGAAATATTATGAACCAAAGAAAAGAAAAATCTCACTATATGGCAGTAAAACACATAATTCATGAAATCATACTCTGATTATATCTTAATTTAACCATGAAAAACAGCTATGAATCAGTTTCTACAATGTATGATTAAAAACAGGAAAGGCATAGAAATTTAAAGAAGCTATTTGAGGTTTATTAAAGGTTATATTCATAAATATCTATCTGTATATATATACACAAAAAAATACCCCACACTTGGGCTTGTATTTGTACACAGAATTTCTAGAGGTATATTTAAAAAAATGTTATAAGTGATTCAATCTCATGAAGAGTTCAAGGGACCAGGGAGAGAGGGAGAAAATACCATATTTTTGTAGTACAGGGGGATTGAATTCAGGGGTGCTCTGTTACTGAGCTACAATCCCAAAGATATTTACTTTTGTTTTGAGAACAGGGTCTCACTAAATTGCCAAGACTGACATCAAACTTGTTACCCTCCTGCCTCAGCCTCTCGAGTAGCTAGGCTTACAGGCACATGCCGCTACACTTGGCTTATTTTTTATGTTTTAAACTTATTATTATTAACATGAACATTTATTCCTTTATTCACTCAAAAACATGCATGAAAACAACTGTAATGGAAAGGTATTCTTAGAGGTGTAAAGTCAATTATACTTATATAAATAAGTAGAAAATAAATCTAATATACACAAAAAAATTAGTAACCTCCTCAGTCATTCAAGAAAGAAGTTAGATTACAAAAAACAAAAACAAAGAACAAAACAAAACAAAAAACAACGTATTCTGAGACAGCAGTACTCAGGACATAGTTTCCATTTTTATAAAATGGATCCATCAAATTAGGTAAATTGTCATAAACTTCTTATTCAGTGGAACACTTTTTTATAATACAATTTTATGGATCACTCTAAACATAAATAGAATAACAGTAATTCAAAGTGATGAGATCTCACGATTCAACATACTTGGTCATTGCTTTGGCCACCTCCCACCCTAATCCTTGTCTCTGAAGTATCTGAAAGGATTGTTGGCCTCTTTTGAAACAGCTATTTGCTCCAATGCTTTTTTTTCCAACCTTACAAATGCCTCCATGTTTTGTAAAAC
Source organism: Geosciurus inauris (assembly GCA_004024805.1). NCBI lineage: Eukaryota > Metazoa > Chordata > Mammalia > Rodentia > Sciuridae > Geosciurus > Geosciurus inauris. The sequence goes on along the minus strand of PVHX01005627.1, from coordinate 96,371 downwards.
TTTTCTTTAATCAAGTTATTCACAATGTCACACTATTTACAAAATAACTCATTTGTCCATTTTTTAAAAATATACCTATTATGGACAATGAGATGCAACTGTATATATAAGCCAGAAGGATGAAGAATTTTCGAAAAGCACAGAGAATGGTAACATGCCAGCTTCACCCTCACTGTCCTACCAGGGGCTGCTATTCTCTGCTATGACTCTCTTCACAGGATGAAGTATTTACAAGAAGTACTCCATCATTTATCCCATGTCCCAGTTACTGCTCCATCAATATTGGGAGAAAAAGTCTGCTGGTAGCAGGTTTTGAGCAACTTCAAGCTATTTATTTAGGAACATTCCCTTCATACCTTTCATTAACACTGAGCTTAATTTAGAACGTCACATACTAGACAATCATAACTGAAATTTTATACTAAAACTGATCATGTAGGTAAGGTATCTATTGTATAACAGTTAAAACCTCATAGAAGTGTGCAATGAAAATATTTTGATTCTTGAGTTTTCAAATAGTTTTCAAATGGGTTCCTAAATCGATCCCATCTCCCAGAAGTAACCACAATTAATAAGCAAGACATTTTCTGTGTTCATACTAATACACATATTTAATCTAAGAGGAATTGTGTGTGTGCGTGTGTGTGTGTGTATGTTTCTTGGACTTCTTTTATGTTACATAGCAAGTGTGTGATGAAATACATAACAAAAGACTGTGTTATGTTATTTATCATGAAATAAATATGATTTTATTCCTTTATCTGTTGAAATGGAGAAATACAAGGATTGATGGTATAAAGTTAGACCAGCCTTGCTTCCTGGAATGAACTCCATTTGGTTATGATGATTTTTTAAAAAAATATTATGTCAGATTAGATTTGCTAATAGTCATTAAGAACTTTTGCATTTTTGTTTGACAGAGATTTGGAATTACAGGTTTATTTTCATGCAATCTCCTTTTGGTTTAGATACCAGTATCTTTTGCCTTATTACCTGAGTTGGAATGTGTTTCTTCTTAAATTTCCTTGAAGAACTTATATAAAGTGAGCAATATTTCTTTAAATTTTTATAAGAATTCCCCAGAGAAGTCATACAGACCTAGAATTTTGATGTTGTTGATGGAAGGTTTTCAATTACAAATTTGGTATCTTTAACTATGTGCACTTATTGATATTATACCCCACATAGTCCATTCTATTATCATATTTATCAACATAGCTCTTTTTTTTTACACAGTTCCCTATTACATTTTGTGAAATTCTCCTATAAAATAGAATTAAATGTCTATAGATTTGCAATTATATCTTCTCCTCTGGGACTGATTTTGGTAATTTGTATCATTTTTCTTTTTTATGAGAACTAGGGTTACATACATTTTCCATGGGTTTCTTCTTTATCTTTGGTTTCCAGGTGTTTGAATAGGATGTGTTTAAGGTGAATTTTGTGGGATGGGGTATTTATTCCTTCTGTGGTTCTCCCTCCTCTTAGATATGTGATTTGTTATTTTTCATTATTTGTGGTGATAATATTTTCTCTTCAGATATTTCTTTTGCCCCATTCTCACTTTTCTTCCTATGGGCTCTCAATGACATACATGTGAACTCATTTGCTATCGTCTCACATTTTTTGAAAATTATGACATTCTTTTTAAATTCCATTCTCTGTATTCCACTTCAAGTAATTTATATTCCACCTCACTGACTCCTTCAAGTACATCTTAATTGTACCGAGTGTAGTAATGAGCCCATTGAAAGGTATTCCCACACACTTCCATTTGTTTCTTTCTTACAGATTCCATCTTTCTGCTGAAATTCTTGGTTGTTCATATGTGTCATTCACATTCCTCACTAGAGTTTTAAGAATTACTTATAGTAATTTTTATTTTCTGAATGGTAATTTATAATATTTGGGTCATTTCTGAATGTCTACAGCTCCCAGAGGTTATATATTTTGAATATTAGCTGACACTAAACTCTAGAAAATGCTTTAATACACCATAGAGAAACCTTGTAACTCATTTATATGATGGTGCTATATTCATTGCTTGCTCTGCTCCATGTAATGTATGTCTCACATTTCTCCTTGACAATTTTTTGCTTTTCTAGATTTCAAACTACTTGGCTGTCCTATAACCACAACTATCTGGTAGGCTCAATAAAATGTATGATTTCTTGCCCCATCTACTAGGATGGAAGCAACACTCCTTGAAGATTGCTATTTTCTGTAAAGAATCTGGAACTCTTAATTGCAAGTGTTGTTATACCTATTCTGTCTGACTTAACAACTTCAAGCAGTAACTAAATTCATTGGTCGACTAAATTAATCTATTTACACTGTATTTTAGTCCAAATATTCTTGTTGGAACACACCTTTCTATTTATTCTGATAATTGTGTTCACTGCCTTAACGCATTCTGTAAGTTTCTTTTCTCTTTCTTTCTTTCTTTCTTTCTTTCTTTCTTTCTTTCTTTCTTTCTTTTTCTTTTTTTTCTATTTGTTCTTTTTCATTACACATGACAATAGAGTATATTTTCACATATTTATGCAAGTAGTATATCTTATTCTAATTAGGGTCTAATTAGGGTCCAGTCTTATGGTTCTACATAACGTGGAGATTCACTGTGATATATTCATATTATGTGCACAGTAAGTTATGTCTGACTCATTCCACTGTCTTTCCTATTCCTGTTCCCCTCCCTTCCCTTCATTCCCCTTTGTCTAATCTCCTGAACTTCTATCATTTCCCTCCCGCTTGTGTGTTAGCATCTGCATATCAGAGAAAATATTCAGCCTATGGTTTTTTGGGACTGGTTTATTTTGCTTAGGATAATAGTCTCCAGATCCATCCATTTACTAGCAAAAGTCATAAAGTCATTCTTTTTTATAGCTGGGTAATATTCCATTGTGTGTGGAACCACATTTTCTTTATCCATTCATCTGTTCAAGAGCACATAGTTTGGTTCCATAGCTTAGCTATTGTGAATTGAGCTGCTATAAACATTGATGTGGCTGCCTCACTGTAGTATGCTAATTTTAACTCCTTTGGATATAAACTGAGGGGTGGTATAATTAGGTCAAATGGTAGTTCCATTTCTAGTTTTATAAGGAATCTCCATATTTCTTGCTTTATGACTTGAAAGCATATTATACTTCTTAGTATGAAATTGATGATTTAATATAAAGCAACTTTCCTCTTTCACAAATTCTAGATTTGTTGTATTAAAATGTTTGGTTTTGCAAGTAGTTATCTTTATAACTTAAAAAAATTGTAAAGAACATTGTCAAGTCCCCAAAACTAAGAAGGATGAAAAACACAATTTTCTTACTCTTTCTTTCATATCTACTTCCTTTTCCAACTTTTTATTAAGTTTTCCAGATTTTTAATATGCTCAATTTTTATATTATTTGTATGTATTTTTGGGGGGTAAAGCCTACATATTTAATCAAGTTTATAATAATAATTTTAAGTGCTATTTACCACAGAGATGAGAAATAACATTACGCCTCATTTGTAGAGCTTACTCTATACACAATGATAAAGATGTACACAAAGACCAACTTATTTTTTTGATCACCATATAGAAGTTTCACTTAACTATTTATTTTCACACATCCATGTCAGTCTAAAATGTAGTTAAGGAAAAATCTACCCATTTCTATGAGAAAACATCAATCTTGGGAGTACTCCAAAATTTGAAATGCATAATCCTTATTTCTTTTTCCTAGGCAGTCAACTTGCTTTTGAAAACAGCTACCATTTAGTGTCGCTCAACTGCACTTTTTGATTGATTATATATGTATATGTATGTACAAATATATACACAATAGTATACAAGCATGTATATGTCAAACAGTTCTAGTAGAAATAACACTACAAATATGACAATAATTTCTTACACCTGATGCCTGTAAACTATTTTAAGCATGTTTTAGGTGTAAATTATTTTAATTCAGCTTATATAACTTACATGAATTTAGTTATCTTGGCTATCTGCACGCAAAGTACAGGTGCAGTTCTCCAGAAAATGAATTAATATTTACTTGTGATAAATTGTATTAATATTAATTGTATTACTTGTATTACTTGTATTAATTGTATTACTTGTGATAAAATGTATTAATATTTACTTGTGATAAAACCCAGTACACTAAATTCAAAACATTTTCTAAGAAACCTACTTAATTCTTTAATATACAGTGTGTTCTACACATGAAATTCAAAGTGCCTATTCCCCAAATTGAAATATCTCAGCTAATACTGAACATTGAATGACCTAGGGAAAATGGGAATTGTTATCTACTTCCTTTTTTAAAATTTTTTTAGTTGTTAATGAACCTTTATTTTATTCATTTATTTATACACGGTGCTGAGAATTGAACCCAGTGCCTCATGCGTGTTAGGCAAGTGCTCTACCACTGAGCCACAACTCCATCCCCTTATCTACTTCCTGAGTAACTACACAGTGTGGTGGAGTTAATATTTTGTCAAATTAGTCATGAAACAAATTGGTCTTATGATGAATGTCTGTTGGTGAATGGCTTTTTCTAAAAATTGATCTAGGGACAGTTAACTCAGCTGCCCCTAAGTGATGATCCAGGGAGGGCATTCTTACCACATTGACAAACTTTTGCAGGTGGTGTGTAGAGACATTGAATTAACTTGCACAGGTTATGATGGTTTGGAAATATAATGTCATACAGGTTTGTACTGCTGCTGTGGAGATGATTTTCCAAAATTGTAGACATGAATATAAATTGCTTTTGTAATTATGTCCAATAAAGGAATTAGTAAGCACATAATTTTTAATTTAAAATTAGACCTGATTTCAAATATATTTCATCTATTCTCTTTTACCTATATTTTAAATCCTGTACAATTCCTATGTTTTATAAGGTTGCACAAAAATGATCTATTCTATAAATTCATCAGTTTAACTTGAGGAAAGATACATACTGAGAAAACATACCAACTATGAGCATGTTCATTTGATATATGAACACAATCATTTGATTTGATACAGACTGAGGGATCTAGTTTATCGAAGAAATAGTTGTAAAATACTATCTCTCTTTTTTATGCTTATGTTTCCCTTTATTAATTATTGTGAATATTTCCAAATTCTGTGCATTTTTCCACAATACTTACTTTTTTCTTCATATGAATGTTCTAGTACTGACATTTTTTTTCTTGTTTCCTCAGAGAATCATAAACTGCAATGATGTCTTTACAGCTGTGCTTTCTGAGTTACATGATCCTCCTTCAAGAACTGATGGACCCATAATGGAATGACTTTGGGTAGCTTCTTTTGGACTTTTCTTTTTTTTCCTTTTGCTCTCCAAATGTGGCCATTTTCCATTACCCAATTTCAAAGTTATATGTTTTATCTCGTTTCAGAAACTTGTCTTTGATCTGTAGTTGACTTCCACCTCAATTTCTTTTGGCTTACATGCCCTTTGTGTGTATTAATGTCTTCCTTGCCATCCCCTGTCCCTTTCCTCATATTTAGACTTCACATGAAACTGAGTGCACAAAAAATAAACATGCTCTTTCTCACTTACCTGAGAGAGCTGTCTTTCTCCTGCTGTTTTCATGCTGTACCTCTTGTTTATCTCCAGCTACTTTCCATTGTGCCTCTCATCTTTTCTCATCACAACATGAAATCTATCTTCTTTATTTTTCACATCTATTCTTAAAACCTCTTATTTCCTTTGTCTTTTAAAGTTTCAAAGGATCTCTCTGCAGAAAATATGAACTGAGGAATTTAGGTTTTTCCTTCAACCAGTGAAATAGACTACTCTTTACATGTTCAGCTATATTAAGAAATATTTGGGGGAAGTTTGAACAGTTATATTCTTTTAACCACAATGGTTGTACTCATTGCCAATTTTAGTGGGGGAACTGAGAGGTAGCTTAAAATCAGTATTAAGAACTTTGGCTTTGGACTCAAACTTCCTGTGACTCCCAGTCCTATCACTTATAGATTGTGATTCTAAGAGAAATTCATTTATATTTTTTCAGTTTGAAATTTTTTATTTGAAATAATATTAATACATAGAATATGGTGTGTGTTCATAAACAAATTAAATATTTATAAAACACCTAACTGAAGTGTATTAGCATAATAATTAAATGCTCTAATTAGAAATTGCCATTTTTATATATAATTCTTCTTTCTATCACATGCTCTTTCTAATTATATGCCATCTTATATGAGGTTCTATGTTGTTGGCCTCGGGTTGAGAACTATTTGAGGACAATTTTGTAATGATCCTCTCCCTTTATCAAGGACAAAATTATCCATAAGGTAACTTATTTTTCCTTTGCCAAAGTTCTACTTCATAATTCTGTAACCTGGGCCAAGTCCCTAACTGCCCCCTATTTCAACCATAACTGCTAATTAATCCCAACTTTACCAAAAAGGCCACAATGTCTTCTGTGTCCACTGCCTCATAATAGAGAAAAAATAATAAATATTGGTTTTGACCTACTAAGTTGAATCTTATAAACTTTAAACTACTACTGTTTTCAATGTTAAAGTTTTTAGAGTTTGTTGATTTCTAACCTAAATCTTCCATTATACCTTTGATATTTTAGTAGCAACATTGGCTTTTTAAAAAATGAGTGAATATTCATGGCATGATATATTGTTTCTTTCTGAAAAATTGTGTTAGTGTTTGGAAAAAACGGCATGACAGCTTCTTCCTGTGCAGAAGTCTTCATCTCTTCTCTCCCCCAGCAGCCTTTCTTCTGTTCCTCTTAGGAAATCTCATTCTCTATGGACTTGAAGAAAGAAAACTGACCAATGAGGACATCTCCTTTCTTTTGTTCTCCCTTCTTCTTATCCTAATATTATTTTATCTCCAATCTGCCTTATTTTACATTCTTCATTTGTTATTTCTTCCTTTCGTCAGTTGTCAATAATGCATGATCCTTTCTCCATTCAGTTTAGGAGAGAAATTTTGAACTCTGCCTACTTACTCTTCCATTGTGAGCTCCCTGCTGTTATTCAGGAAGCTTTCTTTCTTCCAAGTCTTCCATGTGACTTGTGCTTGCATTCTGATTTAATTGCTGCTCCCCTGCATTGCCTTCTCCTTGCCCTTTGTTTTGGTTGGCTTTTCACAGGATACAGCTGTGATGGAACATGCTGTTTAAAATTCACAGCAGTTTTGGTAATATAGTTTTGACCATATGAAAGGTTATCCCACTCCCCAAAGTAACATTCAGAAGAGCTGTCTTCTAAATAATTCATGATTGAGTACATCTGTTTATATACCCACATTTCCAAGCTTATAATTTACAATAAACCATTTCAAAAATATATATTGAGCACATTGTACATGACAGGGACATTCCATGAAACTCAACTGGAGTGTTTGTAAAATTCTCTGAGACATGATCTGCTAAACGAGTTTTAATTTTTTATTTACTACATTCATTTGAAGTAAAGTAAAAAACACTGAGAGTCTGTTTTGGTATGAGCTGGCCTGGGGTTTCTAGAGCTAGGATTATGCCTCTATCAAGAAATATTTCAAATAAGGAGTGAATTCATGTATGTAATATATTTAATATTAGATAGGAAGAGGTACCGGGAAAATTTGGCTGGATGTCTTGACTGAGATTGTAAGAATATATAAGGAAAATAAAATTTTATTAAAAATTCATCACAAGTGTGATATCTTCCATAGATAGGAGCAAAGTGTTTCAACTCAGTGCCCCAGGATTCATAGAATACTTGTATCTATTAGTTTCACACAGAGCTGGTTCTGTACCCAAGAAAATCTCCATAGTTCTTCTTTTCTTTGATTGAAAGACTGATCATTCTCTTCCACAGGATTTTTCTAAACTCATTGCACAGATTCCTAACAATGTACTGTGTAACAAATTTTTTCGGTAGTGCGTGTTGTGACCCTGTCCAACACACTCAAGGCTGACAGTTGAGAACCCATTTGCAAAACAGCATGGGAAAGTACAAGCCTCTCAAGGAGTCCCAATGCACTTTTCAACATGGCAAATTGCGATCCACAGGACATGGCGGCAGCCAAAGGGGAATCTCTCCTTTGTGAAATATAGGGAAAAAAGCCAAAGGCTTTATGATGCAGAATCATTTATTTTCCTTTATAACAAAGAAATCCTATAATGAGTGTTATCACAGTCATTTCTGAAATGTGGCAGAGGAAACATTGGCATATTTAAAGGGTGTCTCATTTTCTGCAAATACTGAGAAGATACTCTTTCCTAAGTTATTCCCTCTTTGCTTTTATCAGATGCTGATGGTGGAGACTATGTCATGACAACTGATGATGTGGCTTATCTAAGAGAGAAAGGATGTGTGCATAACCCTCATGCAATTGAGCATAAACAGTTAAACAATAAGTTCCTAGGAGACCACAAACAGTAAGTTAAAGTCCCACCAACTTTTTGGTGCCAAAAAGCTGGAGTTTCATTATAATTAAAGGAAAAAAAAAAACTTAAAGGGAGGAGAAGATGACAATATAGGTGGCTGTTGCAAGTGACATTTAACCTCTAAGGTATGATTTTCCACCAAGAATGAAGGAGATGAATAAATCCATTTCCATTAATGCTGAGGTAATCTGCAGGGAGCACTTCATAGAGGGCATTTCATCAAAAATTATTTCTGAAGACATTGGTAGAAGTTTTTTCTCTTCCTTTGTCATTACAGGTAAATGAAACGCACTGTAATCTGTGATAGCTAGAAGAGAAAGGACTAATAAACTCAACAATTTTATTTTATTTTACAGACTTCAAACAGTTTCAGACTGAGATAACAATTATATTTTTAATTAATATACTGACTTTGAATTAAGAAAGCAAGTAGTTGTTTTGTCCAGAATGAAGCCATGTGTATAAGAGCAACTGAAACAGAATAAGGACAAAAAAAGAACTTTTGGGCAAGGTAAGAGCAGATATTTTCTCGAACACTTATGACTAATGGTTTCACCAAAGCTCAAAGAAGAGTGACTTGTGATTAGCATAAAATCACACTATAGTAATGTATATATTTTTAATTTTTGTTAAAGCTTATGTTCAATGCTTATGAAACTCAGCTCATTTCTCAATGAACAAAACATTTTTTATTATAAATTTGTAACTTAAAAATATTATTTAGGGACTAACACAGAATTACCTGAAGAAGAAGAAGAATCTAATTGACAAGTCTATCCAGAGGTTTTTGGAACAGATCATGTGAACATTGGAGAATAATCTTATTTTGATTTATTACATGGTCTTGAAAGTTTTAATTTCTGTTAGGATGGGCCAACCATTTTTATCATATTTTCAGAGATCTTGGACTCAGGATATGATTATATTAATGTTTAAGGGGAAATACGCTAGTAGCCACCATTGTTCAACATCTGGTTTTTAACACTGGGTAATATTGAGCCCCCTGTTATTTACCTACAGATCTCATTTAATCATTTTCTGTTGCATATTTTTTAAATGTTTCCCTTTAGGTTTTGTTGACCAGTAATTGGATTAGTACAAGTTTTAAACATCTCTATCACTGCCAAAACATCCATCATAAATGAATTTTAATGTATCCTTTCCAGCTGTCCATAGACCTAGACCTCACTTGCAGCCATGCTTTGTATAGAAGTGGGGCCACGTTAAATAGCTATGACCACTGGTATGAAATGAGAGTAGTGCTTGTCCTCTCCAGGTCTGGCCTCTAAAACTTCTTGCATTCTCTCCAGGTCCCTTTTTTCCCTTGTTTGTCCTCTGGATATAGAGAATCTACTTGAGGATGGGAAGATTCTAGAGATCTCTGGTTAGCAATTTATTTTTAAAAGGCCAAACTGTGCTTGTCATATTCTTTTTGGTAAATAACTTTTTTTTCAAAAATGCAAAAGTCACTCTTTGTCCTCATGTTATACAAAAATAGGCCAGATTTGGCCCCTGGGTACTAGTGTTCTGAGTCTTACTGGACAGCATGGTAGAAAACCTGTGTGGTAAAGCCTCTGTTGCTAAATGGCTCCACACAGCAGCACTCTTGTGACTTCCTTTCAATCCCGGAATGGACTATGATGCAAGCCAGAAAAATAAACTGCTGAGATTGGAAGGTTGGTTATTGTATCCGTTACTTTATCCTATGAAATACATCATCTAGTGCTTAGTCCTAGTGTGATATAGCCTGAAATTAAGCTGAAATATTCTTCCCAATTACTTCTTAAATTTGCTGTTTAACAAACTTCAGATGTTTATAATATGCTTTTAACCACATTTCCTATTTTAGTTGAACAAATTGTCTATATTTAGCATTTTTAAACTTACCTCACATTCAGATTTATAATTGTTGAATACTTTCTAATTTTCCTCGTATTTGTTAGCGTCTTCTGGGACTCATTACACAAACTGTTCATAGCAGTAGAAAGCCGGTAGAAATTTAGCATCAAGTAACAAGAACCTGCTGTTTGTGAACACTAAATACTTTAATGCTTCCTGTATGTGGTCCGATTATCACTTAAACTCACAAAAGCAGTTATTGGTTTCCTGTTTCAAAATGAATGGAGCTCTGTCAACCTGTAACCTCCGCACCTGAAAATAGTTTATAAGGAATTTTCTTTAAGGAGCAAGGCCTATGAGACTCTGGGCTTATGAGACTCTGGCCCTCTTTGACACCTTAGAGAATTTGGGTGTGTAGGTGAGTCAAACCAAACAAAACTGATTTTGCATCACAATTGGATGGCGTATCACCCATAAATATGAGAAAGATTGTAATCTAAACAACAAAAACTCAAAGTCAGAAAGGCAGTTCAGAATGGAAATCGTTAGTTATGTTTTCTGTTGTTGCTGTAACAAATTATCACAGCTTAGTGATTTAATACAAGACAAAGTTATTATCTCACAATTTCCATGGGCCATAACCAGAGCTCAGTTTTTCCATTTCTCTGGTTGCAAACCAGATAGAGTCACACCATTAGAGTCTTCATAGATGATGCAGGAACTCTTCTAACTTCTTTGAGCATTGGTAAAATTCATTGCTTTGTATTTGCAGTACTGAAGACCCGATTCTCCTGCAGGCTGCCATCTAAGGGGCACTCTCAGCTTCAAGAGGCCACCATTCTGGATCAGTAATTCACTACATAACTGTTTGGTTTACTTCCCGTGGAACTTAGCAGGAGTATTTCTGAATGCTTTCGGTTCATCTGCTTGTTCTTTCTCTAGTTGGAGAAAGTCTTCTTTTTTTACCTGGTCTAACTTGGATAATTCCAGATAATATCTCCATATTTTTAAGGCCTACAACCTCACTGGCATCTGGAAAGTTCCTTTCTTTTCTTTTATCTTCTCTTTCCTCTTCCTCTCTCCCTGTCTTTCTTTCTTTATCTAAGGTTACATATACCTACTAAGGATTAGGGTATGGACAGATTTTTTAGGAGGATCATTATGCTCTATTAGAGCAGAGCTTCAGTACAAAACAGAGTTCTAAATACACTCTTTACTTTTTTTTTTTCTCTTTATGCCAGGGACAGAGGAGTACCGAGGATGAAGCTCAGGGCCACTTGACCACTGAGACACATCCTCAGCCCTATTTTGTAGTTTTACTTAAAGACAGGGTTTCACTGAGTTGCTTAGTGCCTTGCTTTTGCTGAGGTTGGCTTTGAACTTGTGATCCTCCTGCCTCAGCCTCCCAAGCTGCTGGGATTACAGGCATGTGCCACTGTTCCTGGCCTAAATACTTTCTTTTTAAAGATGTATTTTCTTGTGAACTTCTGTGTGATAACTTTTAAACAGTTTAAACCCAGAACCACTAAACTTTCTAAAGCAAAATAAAAAGTTTATCTTTGAAAAGAATGAATAATTATAAAGGAGAGCTCATCATTTTGATTATAAAATTTCCATCAATTGGCCTTGCTATGTTGAAAACCAATTTAAAACTGTTTTGTTCCTTAATAATTTCATCTTGCCAGGAAAAATTGTGAAGGACTGTAAAATAGAAAAAAAAAAATTAAAGTTTCCTGTCCAGTTCACCTATATGGGTGTCTTCATTTTCTGTGATCCTATACATTGTAGAGTATGGATCATAATGTTAATTATTTGTATGTACAAAAATGCAAATTAGTGATGTCCAGTATAAACATGTGATAATTTCTCTGTGGATAGATCTATTATGCCTGTATTTGAACATTGATTTCAGAATTATTATCTCTCTTTACATATATGGTTCTTAGAATTCTTTTTTGAATTGGTTGTAACATCTTAATGATTCCCACATCAATTAATGCCTTAGACAAGATCTTTGACATTTGTGAATTCTGTATGAGTCAATGGTATACCCATTGTAAAAAACGAATCCTTTAACAGTTTTTGATAAGAGGTTAGCTATTCTTCCTTTTTATCTTCTTATTGCTCATAGATTTTCTTTTCAGTTGGAGGATGTTCAAAAAGGATTTTCCATTTGGAGATTATTAAAAGAATTTTAAACTGAATCATGGTTGGCCAATATTTTTCTTTGTAGTTCAGTTTGACATAATGATTAATATGCTTAAATTAAATAAAATACACGTTAACCTTTAAATTACCTAAATTACCTAAATTTTATTTTTTTCAGTTTAGAATGATAAGTACATTCTTCAATACAGTGTTGAAAATATATAAACAGGAAACAAACAGAATAAATTTTGGACAATATAATTTATCTTTCTACCTGAGATACTGCATTTTTCCTTAATATTCTACTATCCAAATTGCCTTTTGTTGTATAGAAGTTCTTGTTGGGTTGCAAAATATATATTTGCATATTCATGTATTTTAATCATTCAGTCTTATATCTGACAATATTATTGTTAGTCTTTATTATACGTTCTTGATCTTTTAGTTTTTGTTTCTAAATCCTGCTTATGTTTAAGAAGATATTTTATTTGCATTCTTAGTTTAATACTTATAAAAGTTTTGCATAGATTCAGCAGAATTCTGCACTGAAATTGCTAAGGCCATAAGTATGTAGAGGATGTGACTTATTTATTTATACAGATGAGTTTTCAGTTGAGGCCCACATTAATCTGAAGAGGTTACTGGCTTTGAAACTGAAGACCATGCAAATAACTGGGAGCCAATGCCTTTCATTAAACACACTAAAACCTATAGTTTTTGAAATACACACACACACAAACACACACACAGGCCTATTCACTTAATCATTTCACAAAATTAGTTCATTGATAAAATATATCTTTGTTATATATATATATATAACATATATATATATATCTTCATTAGTCAGATTCTATCATGTTTTATAACACGACTTCAAGTAAATTTTCTGATCAGTTACTGCCAGATGACAAAACTACTTTTAAACTAAATTATGTTAAATACGTAGATACTACTGGTTTGACTTCTATGTAATGGATGAAGGTGGATCTTTGCAAGAGTTATGAATCAATGAAAACTTCCTCCCTCATCTCTGTTTGAAATTAGCAAATCCAAGCTAATTTTATGAAATTCAGTAAAATTTATTATTGATATTTCAAGATGCATATCCTCGAAGTGAGACTTCTTGTAGTCAATTAAGTTATGGGTTCAAGTTTTATACCTGAAGACAGCTCTGTGTAGGAGAATTTTGCATTATAGACAATTTAATTTACTGTTGTGATTTTTCTTTACCTTTCATAATATATGTAACTATGGAATTAGTAAAGTCTTTTGTTAAATAACACATTGATCTCTTTGTTAAAGCAGCTCACCTGCTTTACTTAAATTCTCTTCTTTTTCTGAATATAAATGTACTCAATTGTAAGTCTTTTTCTGCTTTTCTTGCTCATACTGATATTTTTAGGCTGTGTTTTGCTTTCTCAAAACTATAGATTGTTTCTTTTATTGTTTTCTTTTCCTGTCATTAATTAAACATGTGTTAGATAGGAGACTGTTCCCCCGTAGCTCCTGACATATTTAAGACAATGACGTGATTTGTTTCAATTTTACTAGTGAGCAAAAGCCAATACCTTTTTCAACCTGTAAACCTGTATGGCATTCCGTGTAGCATTCAGTTTAAGTTAAAGAACTTTGCATATATTTTAGAAATATTAAAATCTTCTTGGTTCATTTAGGAAGCCACCATGCAGGTCTTAAACTCTTAGAAGTTGTTCGTTTTCCTGGTCTTCCCTTCCAAAAAGTAGACAATAAGCAATTAGATTAATTAATCATGGTTATTTGCTTCTTGTTTTCTTTACTTAACCACAGTGAAACATAAATCTAAATTTGATCTTACAGTCATAGCCTATGTGCACTATACACACACACATATATGTATATATATCATATTTATCTACATATTTATAGTTTTATTGGAAAAAGGAGATAAAGGAGATACCTAGTTTTGGAATTTTGCTCCAATTTTACCAACTCAGAGAACCTGATGAACCAGCCTCTGGTGAAATGTTCTGACTGTGCCATAGGTAACAGAGTCTGTACCTATCTGACAAGTCAAAAGAACCTTCAAATACTTCCAATATTTGTGATAATAAATAATGTAACACTCTGGAGGAGGAAAATCAATGTGCTTTACAAATTTTAGACATTTTCTTCATGGCACACTCTTCTAAGGTATAAATTACTAAAGTTTTCCAAAATAGAAGTTGACTTAACTTGATTTTTATTATATCTAGAACTGAAAGTAGTCAGATACAGGTCCATCTCACAGTGGATTCTGATATAGGATGAACATGGTTATAATGAAATTACACAGTATTATTATGCAGATGCATGCACATATTGCACGTATTGATGTGTTTTGCCTTTCATTTTTAGATTGAAATCAATTCTACTTTAGTGTCAGTATATTCTGGGTAAAAGGGATGTCCTACTGTGATTTCAGCATAATAAAGGCTGATTGAAGTGTCAATGATTCAGCTGTGTTTTATGTTACAAAGCTAAACATGGTCCTTTTATTTAAACAAAATGCTTCAGAATAGATGGGGGTGTCAGGACAATAGGGCACTGTCATACAATTTAAGTACATGGCCTCCTCCATTGAATACTGGAAAAGAATTTAATTTGAGCCTGGACATGACTGGAGCTATAACCTCAAATTCTTTCACTCCAGAATGAGATCATAAGCAACAGTGCTTTCTGAACACATATTACTTTTTATTTTCTTGGATGTTATTGCAGGTAATGTGATATCATTCAAAATAATGGTTTATTAGTTAGCAAAATGGAGTTGCTAAAATTATTTTTTAAAGACAAACAATTTGTGTATTTTTAATACTTTCTTTTTAGGAGAGTGGAGTTAGGTGTGAGGAGAATACATTCTAAATACAACTACAACACCATTGGAAATGAGCTGGGATATCTTGGCAAAGTGTTGATAGCTTTGTTAAGGTTTCTATATGGCCATTAATTTTAACATTACTGATCATAAAATAATGTGGGGATTATAGTAAGAATCAAGATCACATCCTTCTTTTAAAAATATTATGTGTTTGAATATATGAATATATATGTTAATTTGCTAATACAAGCTTGATGGTCTCCAGGATATGCTACTCCAAATGTTGTACCTTGGCATCTGAGTAAACAGAAGCAGCATGAAGCTCTCTGAGACCTTCTCTCCACCATCTTCCCTGAAGAAGGTCACAAGAGAATTCTCTGATCTTCCTTTAAAGCAGATCATAAGATTCTCATTCTAGCGAGTCCTCACTATAACAACAACAAAAAGAAGCCAAAGTCAGGGATACCAAGAAGATCTGAACCCACATAACTTGCTAAGTTCCCAGATTCCTCACCATTGGATCATCCTCTCTGTCCAATCACATGTCCCCATGACTGTGCACTCCATCAATCAGAAACATAAAGGTACACGGAGTTTACTTATTTCTTTGAGTCTTCATTTCCGAAGGCTCCCATGTCAAAGAAAACTTTTATTAAATAAATCTGCATGGTTTTCTCTTGTTAATCTGTTTTTTTATTATGAAATCTCAGACATAGACCCTCTTATTGAAGAGGGAAAAATTCTTTCCAAAATCTTAAGATTGTGAGTTAAAAAGCAAAAGTATAATCTCACCTCTGTAACTAACTAGTGGTTAAAACTTGGCCATACTTAAAATTGTCTGTTCCTTTATCTATTGGAAGTGTTGAACCAGGACAACTCTACTCCCTATTTAATGCTCATACTCTCTCACAATTAAAAACTCAGCTCTCCAAGTATAAGCTTTCTCACTAAAAGCAGATAGCAATAGATATGTATTCTCCTTGGTCAAACTTAGCCAGCCTCCTTTGAATCCTTTTGACCAGGATTCAAAAGGATTTTGAATCTTTGGGCCTTCTGGGTGGTTCACCTAGGCCACCTGCAGTAAGAATCCTACTAAATCATTTTAGCAAATCTTCCCACTCTTTTCCCTACCAATTTTTTTCATTGGAGTTAAGCATTAAGTTTTCAGAATTCATAAGAATAGATTGTATTGCACTACTCTTTTTTCTTTAATGTAATCATTTATCTAAGTAAAGAGAGATTGCAGTTAAAACTCCATCACCACAATTTGTGAAGTACAATCATGACAGAAAGGACAAGGGAAATGTTCATGTTATCTTTCCTCTGCAAAGGTTTAATGTGATCTGATAATTATCCAAGTAGTATTTCTGTCTGTCCTAGCAAGAAGATTGAATTAACACTCTACTTTTCATGATCTGAGATCTTTTGTAATATGTTGGGTATCAAAGCTGAATAAACAAATTACTTGGATCAATATTTTCTTCTTTCAAATTTTATTGACACATAATTGCACATATTCACGTGTATAATGTGATGTTTCAATATATAGAGACAATGTATATATTCAACATATGTACATATTGTCTAATGATCAATAACATATTTTCCCCTTAAACATTTGTTATTCCTTTATCCTGAGAACATTCAAAATCCTTCTAGTTATTTCAAATATAAAATGAATTATTGTTAGCTACAGTCACTGTACTGTGCAGTAGAGTACCAGAATGTATACTTCCTATGTAAAGGTAACATTGTACCCATTGACCAACCTCTCACCATCTCTCTCACCCCACTATTCTCCTAAGCCTCTGGCAACAGTTATTCTGCACTGAACTTCTATGAGATTAACTTTTATATTCAGGTATGAGTAAGATCATGTAGTATTTGTCTTTCTGTGTCTTAGTAAACTGTTTTAATTAATATTACATCTTCCAGAATCATCTATAAATGAAAATTTCATCCTTTTACAAGTCAGAATAGCATCACATTGTACATGTAAGTTATATACAATATGAAATAAAAATTATAGATAAGTAGGTAGGTAGATAGATAAATAGATTTACCCATTTTGTTGATTGGCACTTCAGTTGATTCCTTATCTTGGCTATTATAAATAGTGTTAAAATAAATAGAGGAGAAAGATATCCCTTCAATGAATTGATTTCATTTCCTTTGGATATATATACCCAATGTTGGGTTTGCTAAATCATATGGTAGCTTTCTTTTTAATTTTTTAGAAACTTCCATATTGTTTTCCCTAATGGCTATTCTAATTTACATTCCCATTAACAGTGTAAAACAGTTCCCCTTTTTCTAGATCCTTTCCAGCATATGTTATTTATTTTTTCTCTTTGATAATAGCCATTTTATCCTGGCTAAGGAGATATCTTATTGTGGATTTACTTCACTCTTCCCTAATGGCTAGTGATATTGAGCATTTTTTCAGATGTCTGTTGGCCACTGATATGTCTTCTTTTGAGAAATGTCTATGCAGGTCTTTTGCTCTTTTAATTAGATTATTTTCTTGCTTTTATTGGTTACATTTCATATAGATTCTGTACATAAATATATAGAATCAGATATATCAGATATTTAACTTGCAAATTTATTTTCCCATTCTGTTACATTGTCTTTTAACACTGATATTTCCTTTGTTATGCAGAAGTTTCTTAGTTTGATGTCATACCATGTTTGTTTGTGTTCTTTTTTTCTCTTTCTTCCTTTTTTTTTCTTTTGTTGCTTCTGTTTTGAATTAGTTTCTAACAACAATAATTCTTGCTGAGTCTTCATGTCATGTAGTATTTCTTCTTTTTTCTTCTAGTAATTTCATAGCTTTAGGTTTTATATTTAAATCTTTAATCAATTTTGAATTAATTTTTGTATATGATGGTAGATAGAAGTCAAGTTTTACATGTTTGTGTGTATGTGTGTGTGGGTCCAGTTTTCCCAGCACCATTTACTGAAGTAAGTTTCTTTTTCCTCTTATGTTCTTAGACATGTTGTCAAAAAACAGTTTTGTATTAATGTGTGTATTTGTTTATGGGCTCTCTAAAGAAGCATTGGTTTAGGTCTATATGTATTTTTTTACACCATTACCATACTCTTAATTACTATGGCTTTGGAATGTATGTTTTAAAGTTAGGGAGCTTGGTACTGCCAGCTTTGTTCATTTCATTCAAAAGTTCTTTGGACATTCATAATCTTGTGCTGCTATAAGAATTCTAGGCATTTTTCTTCCTATTTCTGTGAAGAATGACATTTAAATTTTGATGGGGTTGTACTAAATTTGTAGATTGCTTTGGGTAACATGGACATTTTAAAAATAGAACATCTTTCAAATCATGATAATGAATTACCTGTTCATTTGTTTGAATCCTCTTAAATTTCTTTCACATGTAGGATCAGTATTTTTAAATAATTATGATTCATCAACTTATAATATATTTACATTTATCAATATAATTTCTTTTAAATAGTGGGATTAGTATTTTTTAATCTAATTAAGTAGCATTCCTTTAAAAATATGTCTGAATTACTAAAAGTATCATAGCTGTACCTTCTGGAAAATTGCTATTATCTCTTAAGGAATGAGAGTGACATTCTGCTTAATATGAGATACTCAGTTCTCATCCTTTCTGGTACCTCCTTATTAAACTGAAATCACCACCCAAACATTTCACAGAGACTGGCTCAATGACAATTTCTATGTGATCCTGTTGTTCTCAGCTTGAAAACGTAGTATTTTATTTATTTCAGTATTTGAAGAAGCTGAAGATTTCAATACTATCACCACTTGATTTATACTGTTCAGATTAACTTCACTTGGTATATATCTAATAGATGTACATTCAGTTAATTCATTAAAACTTTCTATCTCTAAATAGAATAAGTTATACTCTATGTACGTGTATTCTGCCAAAATACATTCTACTGTCATGTATAACTAAAAATAAAAAAAACTTTACATCTCTAACTCACTTTTACCTTAGATGATTCTATGTCACACTAACATTTTCTGTTGTGCTATCAGAAATAATTTTAAGAATTTATTATTAAGCTATTAATCTATTTTTTGTGAAAAATAACATAGAAAATTCATATAAGCAAAGAGAAATGAGGAAAACAAAACCTACTATAATGTAGGATTTTTGTAAAGACAAAAGTTAATAACATTATTAAATAATAATAACATTGTTAAATTGTATAGTTTTCCAGATATACACAAATATTTATATAATATAAATTTATATAAATGTATGTTTATACAAACATTTATATTGCAATGTGTTTGCAATCTGTTTTTCTCCCTGAGGATTATGACATAAGCAATCTTCCATGTTATTAAGAGAAAGTTCCATTCCAAACCTTAACTTCATGCCCTTATGAGGCTCAAATCCAGGGCCTCCTATAAGCTAGGCAAACACTGCCACTGAGCTGCATGTCCAACCTAAAACATGCTTTTGACAATCATGCCCTATAGGTGGGTACTTGAATTACGGCAATATTTCAGTAATGAAAAAACTTCATTGTGAATATTCTCTTTGTTTACATTTGTCCATTTGTCCTTAGATATCCTCAGAATACATCTTTAGATATGAAATGATTCAAAGTTTGCATAAAATTAAAAAAATTGCAGATTATAACTTTGTTTTTACAAATAATTTTTGTTCTATTTGTGTGCAATGAACAACATTCTCTCCTCCCACTTCTCCCCACCCCTATGCCACTCTCAGTTGATTGGAGCTTTTTGTTGTTTCTTTTTTTTCTCTATTAAATTCTTTTATTTTGTGTTTCTGACCTGTTGAATTTGTAAACAACTGATCAAAGATGAAAAATAAAATGTGACAGTCCATCATTACTTAACAAATGCATAATGCTGCATTTCAGTTTAACAAAATTTAAATCAATGATGTAAGAACATAACCTATCAGTTTAAAATATTATATATAGATCCATTGAACTATGGAGTCAAATACCAAAGATAATAAAGAATTCTATTTTTCAATCCTTTACTTTTCTCATATCCATTAAAAATTATTGTTTTAGTCAGCTTTTTTTTGCTGCTGTGACTAAAAGACTTCACCAGGCACAATTGTAGACAAGGAAAAGTTTATTTGAGAGATCAGAATTTCTGAGCTCTCAGTCCTTAGACAGATGGCTCCATTCCTTCTGGCTCAAAGTGAAGCAGAACATCTTGGCAGAAGAGTGTGGTAGGGGGAAGCAGCTCACAGGATGATCAGTAAGCAGAGAGACTCCACTCACCACATACAAAATATATTCCCCAAAGCCACACCCAACCAGTCTTCAGTTTCCACTCAGTTAATAACGTCAAGTGATTAATTCACTGATCTCAGACTCTCACAACCCAATCATTTGTCTTCTGAATCTTCTTGCATTGTCTCACACAGGAACTTTTGGGGAACACCTCACATCCAAACCATAACAATTATTAAGAGCACTCTGCCAGCCTAAGTTTTCCATTTGAGTACCTGAGATATATATTACATCTACTGTTGCCAAGAGAATTCTCTGTAAAATATTTTTAAAACTCTATTACAGTGAATAGAGTAAGAATATTTTCTCCATTTAGAAAAGTAAATTTACAAAAATAAGTTAACAATCTCTTTGAAATTAGTTCATTTTATGATGATAGTTTATAGCATGAATGCTAATACTGAGAATAAAGAAAGTAGAGGTAAGGATTTGTGGAGTGTTGGATAAATTAAATCAAAGATTCACATTTCAGAGCTCAGGTAGGTGACTATAACAAAATGATCTGACGTGTCACTCTTTAATAGAGCTACTGAGAAAATTACAGGGAGATTATGCAATCAAAAGTATAGTTCTTTTTAAATAAATGACATTGTTTAATACATGAGGGTGGTTACTTCTTATATTTGAAAATTTTTCTGTTATATTCCCAAGGTCCAAACATATTTTAAATGAAACCACAATGTGACACAAGTTTTTTAATGTAACCAGTCTTCTTTGTTTTCTGGAACTTAACATATTCTTCTGCTAGAGCCTTTTGCCATATTGGGACGTTATTGATCTTTTTAAATCATTTTCCTCTCTTCTGTATTTTGAGCAGCATATCCATTATCTATTCATATGTTACTATTCCCTAGCTTAGTGATTTGCATATTTAAACATTTATGGATTATATCCTGATTATTTTTAACCCCTCAAATTTACTTAGGCTGCTTCTATATAAAGCATAAAATCATTAGGTCAAGTCACTAGAAAAATTGTACAGGCAAGCTTTAGCTATAGTGCAAACGAGTTTATCATTGTAAATTCATTAATGTGACATAAGGTTCATCATGGTGATTTAAAAATTGTAGTTACCTTTGCAGTAAGTGCATTCTCATAAAAGCAAAGAGCTTAGAAAAAGAAAAAAAAAACAGATTTTAAAAGCCAGAATTCAATATAGATTCCTCATTCTCATATTTACATTTTGCTTTTCACACATTGCATTTGTTTTGTCTGACATAATAGTGGGATAACTATATGGACTTTGGTAGGTATGCATTTTCTGAGCCTCTGTATAATCATATTATCATAAGCAGTAAGCATTATTAGGTAGTAATAATAATAAATAAACTCCTAACCTACACATATTTGTTTCTCTTGCCTCCATTATATTACCTCCTACATTATAATGGTTCCCTGAATTTTTCCTCTAGCTGGTAGGTAATTTGTCCTATTCTAGATATTTTGTGCCTAAATGAAGTAATTTCTGATTCTTCCTGTATATTAATCAGCTTTCTGTCACTGTGAAAAAATGCCTGCAATAATCACCTTGTAAGGAGGAAATATTATTTTGAATCAAAGTTTCAGAGGTTTAAGCCCATGGTCAGTTGGCCTTGTTTCTTTGGGCTTGTGATGAGAAAGAACATCATGGCAGATGGACCTGACAGAGGAGGATGCTCACATCATTGCAGCCAAGAAGCACAGAAAAAAAAGAGGATGGAGCTGGGGTCTCAAAATTCCCTTCAAGGGCATGCTCCCTTGAATCGTGACCTTCCTTCCTTCATCTAAGCCCCACCATTCCCCAATAGTAACACAGGCTGCCAACCAAGCCTTTAACTCATGCTATTTGGAGACATTTAAAATCCCAAATTATAACACTTGCCTTCTTGTGACAGTTACAGTTTTCACTGGTCACACTTTATTGGAAGGAATACAAATAAAAGTAAAAAGTATTGATTAATTTTAATTCCTTTATTTCTGAAGATTTGAAAATATTTTACCTGTGGTTTCATCTTATTGATAATGAGAAGAATATATGATTTTAATTTCAAATGTATCTTTCTTACATGAATTGTTATGACTATACATATAACTCTAGATGAACATCAGGCCAATTCCTGAAATCACATTTGAAAAACATACTTTTGATATTTTAAATGATTATTTCTGGAGTTAATTTATCTTGCAAAAGATAAATCTGGTGACATTCCAGTACATTCAAAGTCTTTGTTCTCCTGTCATTCTCTTGGCATGTGACCTGATTTTGATTATAATTTAGAGGTAAGTTTTCTGCTGTCATATAAGCTGAACTAGAATGACATTTCATTTTCTTAAGATATGTGTACCCTAGGGATGGTTGGTTAATTATTATGTGAAAGCTTAACCAAGAAGTGAAATCATGTGACACATGAAAATCAAACATTATTATGTGACTATAATTTCAAAAGTCTCATCTGTCTTTCTGGAAAAAATATGAGAAAATTTGGTAGAAATAAGAATATTGATGGAAGCATATAGGATGAGGGGAATGTTTTGAGAGAGATACTGCTGTAGTTTAAATATGATCTATCCTTTCTGAAACTCATGTTGGAGTTTAATCCCCATTGTGAGCTATTGAGAGAGTAGAAACTTAATCTGACTATGATGTTCAGAGATAGGTAGGTGACTAAGATCAGATAAGGTGAAAAAGGTGGGACCTCCATGAGGGAGCACTGATGGTTTTCTAAGAAGAGGGAGGAGACCAGAACACACATGCATGTTCCCTGTCTGTTGACAGATGACTCTCTGCACTACCTAGGGACTCTGCTAACATGAATGTCATCATCCTTTGCAGCTCCTTGACTATGGACAAGAAGATTGGGCTAAAACAAACTTACCTTTTTAATTTATCCATTCTGTGAGATTGTGTTACTAGCAATCAAGAAATTGGTTAAGACAGATACAAAGAGATATAAACTAAATCCATGTGCTTTGTAATATGGAAAAACTTCAGGAATGAAAACATTATTATGGACATTGTTCTATGTGATTCCACATATACTTGAATTTATAAATATAAATTAAATTAATAAGTTTTAAATGGAGAATAATGATAATGTTTCAATAAAGCAGAATCTTTTCTATAACTAAAGTATATGGAAATATGACCTGAAAAATGGAAACAAAATTAATGTTATTTTACTGCTGTATGATAGATAATAATCTTCACAAAGTTTTGAGTGCAATGCAAATGGTAGACAACTTCTATTTGGGGAAGTATAATTTAGTGAACATAAGAAATGAATCTTTATAAAATTTGTCAACTCAAAGATATCACATAATATCTCAGCCTAAAAGATAAAAGCTTAGAATTTGACTTGATCAAGAATATAACTAAAATACCAAACATTGGCATGTGTCATATTTAAAAGAACATATAAGATATTATCTCAAACTTTAAAACTATTTTGTTGCTTTGCCATGTGGGAAAAAATGTTTACAGCTTTAATTGTCACAGTGTGAGATAGCTATAATTTAAATAGAAATTGTCCAAACAAAGGTTGCAAAAAGCAATGCAGAAAGAGAAACTGGGGGGAGACATTGGTTGATAATTCTTCAGTTGTGAAAGGCAAACTCTGGGAAAAGGGGCTTGGTTCATACAAAGAAAAATATAGACATGATGTAATGGACAGATATCCAGGCTTGACATATTTTAAAACTGGGAATTCCTTGATATTTATGAGAGGTTACCCCATCCCCAATAGAACAGATAATTGTCCTGAGCTTGGAATCAATGTTCTTCTAACCTTGTTTTATTTCTGACTCCCACCTTAACCTCCCCCAAGCACAGGGAGGGATTCTCTCTGGAATTACCCATCCTATGAGAAAAGCTTCTTCTAAAAGAAAGGGAATTGTCTTAAAACCTCTCCTGAGGAATCTCATAAAATAAATAGTAAAGATTAACCACAAAGTATATGCTCAGGATGCTTCATCCAGATATTTCACCATTCAGAGGACAGCACCAAGAGATTCCTAGGAGACAACCAACAGAAAGCCTTTGTTCTTCTTGATCTCACCCTCACCAGGATATCCTAGGCTCTTCTATGTTCAAGCTCCTATTCCTTCCCCTGACACAGAATGCTATCTAAGCCTTATCCACCTGGCTCTTGGACAGAATATATTCTGTGTTTGACTCAATTCCTTTGATTGTTTTGTCCCTCTGTGTGTCACTAAATTTAGATAACTTTTTCTCTTACTAATTTGCATATTGATACTTCCTCTCAACTAAACTTTGGAGAGGAGAGGAAGTCTTTCTTTGTACCTCTACAGTATGATGAGATCAAATAAGTAGTTCATTCAAAGAAATTGGTCAAAAATCAATCATCAATTCATACTGGGATACTGAGGGAAATGTAGCTATTTAGTGTAAGAAATCCATTAGTTCCCTCATCCTACTTACCAGGTGACAAAATGTTTCTATTTCAACAAACTTTAAACAGTTTCCTCTGAACTCTCCACACAACCAGTTCTTATTCTTGAGGTGTCTTTGGCCTTACTAGTTCAACAGAAGCAAAAATTCTGCTAAATCACTTTAATGAGAATCTCTCTACCCTTGATACATGACCCCCTTCACCTCTTTCAGCAAGAATCCTGTGAATTGGGTTTAGCAAGAATTCCTATACCATTGATGTCACTTTTGAGTGATTTCCCATCATCTAACCCCTCAATTGCTTATTGGCCATGGTTTAAGTGTATCCTTCAAAAGTTCATGTGGATTGTTGGCTCTCAGTGTTGGTGATGATGGGAGGTGGGAAAGGGTGGGTGGAACTTTTAAAAGGTGGGAACTAGTGGGGACATAATGTGGTCATTGAGGGTGCTTCCCTAGGAAGAAATTAATGTACTTCTCATAGGACTTTTATTTGTTCTTAAGAGAGAGTTCTTATACAAAAGCATGGCTAGCCTCCCATCGCTATCTGGCCTCCAGTCTCAACAATGATTTCTCCCTCTTGCACACATTTTCCTCATGAGGACCTCATTGCAGATGGAAAAATGGGATTTTGACTCCAGATTGGTGGACTAAATGAACATCCTTTTCTTACACATTGCACAGGCTCAGGTATCTTTTTTATAGCAATGGAAAATTGGTTAATAGAGATGAGGTTTAGGATGTACTAACCTAAAATATTGACCCTTAGCATTTGAGAAAAAAGCAAAAGAAGAAAGTATACTCTTATTTCCCCTCACCTATCACTTCTGAAACAGGACATAAAACCTGTATGTGCCCTTCCTATACCAAGAGTAAAGGAACATTTTCATTTCTGAACACACTGGGGCACAGAGAAGAATCAGAACAGGAAAGACTCAGAGATAACTATCTCTGAGTCTTCATTCCTTTATGAAGGCTCTTGGGTCATGGAAAATTTACATTAAATAAATCTGTATGTTTTTGTTTTACTAATCTGTTCTCTATTACAAGGTCCTTGGCCATGAACCTTAAAACGGGGATCAAAAAGAAATATTTTCTTCTCTTGCAGTTATAAATTCCCATCTGTTTTTGTTGTGCTAAGAGTTGAGCTAGCTTCTACTGTTTTGTGATAATCTTAACGCTTATTGCAATAGTCTTGAATAAACTTTTCCTTACCATTTTGACAAGTGTCAGAATATTTTTTTCCTTAACACAAGTCTGTTTTTCTCTTCTGTCAAAGATAGAAAGCTGAGGGGTCAAGCCTGGCATGGGAATTCTCACAGTCTTTTATTTATATTTTTTATTAATTTATTTAAATGCATTTCAAGTCATAGTACATATATAGAGCTCAATTTTTCCATTGCTCTGGTTGCCAACCAGATAGTCACAACATTTGTGTCTTCATACATGTGTCTTCATACATGTGTCTTCATACATGCACCAAGGGTGATGACCATCTCAATCAACCATCTTTACTATACCCATTCCCCTTTTCCTCCTCCCACCTCCCCCCATCCCATCCTGAGTTCCTCCATTTCTCATATATTCCCCATTCCCACCCATTAAGCATTTGGTTTTTTGGTACTGGCTTACTTCACTTAGCATAATGTTCTCCAATTCCGTCTATTTACCTGCAAATGCCATAATTTTATTCTGTTTTATTGCTGAATAATATTCCATTGTGTATATGTACCACAGTTTATCCATTCATCTATTGAAGGGCATCTGGGTTGCTTCCACAGTTTTGCAATTGTGAATTGTGCTGCTATAAACATTGAGGTGGCTGCGTTACTGTGGTATGCTGTTTTTAAGTCTTTAGGGTATAGGCCAAGGAGTGGAATAGTTGGATCAAATGGTGGTTCCACTCCAAGTTTTTTAAAAAATCTCCATACTGCTTTCCAGATTTGTTGCACCAGTTTGCAGTCCCACCAGCAATGTTTGAGTGTGCCTTTTCACCACATCCTCGCCAGCACTTATTGTTGCTGGTATTTTGGATAGCTGCCATTCTGACAGGTGTGAGATGAAATCTGAGAGTAGTTTTGATTTGCATTTCTCTTATGGATAGAGACGTTGAACATTTCTTCATATATTTGTTTATTGATTGTATAACATCTTCTGAGGGGTTTCTATTCAGCTCCTTAGCCCATTTATTGATTGGGTTGTTTGGTTATTTGGTGTTAAGTTTTATGAGTTCTTTATATATCCTGGAGATCAGTGCTCTATCTGATGTGTGTTTGGCAAAAATTTGCTCCCAGAATGTAGGCTCTCTGTTCACCTCATTGATAGTTTATTTTGCAGAGAAGAAGCTTTTTAGTTTAAGTCCATCCCATTTATTGATTCTTGCTTTTATTTCTTATGCTATAGGAGTCTTGTTAAGGAATTCGGGGCCTAATCCAACATGTTGAAGATTTGGACCTACTTTCTCCTCAATTAGACCACGGTCTCTGGTCTAATTCCTACGTCTTTGATCCACTTTGAGTTGAGTTTTGTGCATGGTGAAAGAGAGGAGTTTAGTTTCATTTTACTGCATATGGATTTCCAGTTTTCCCAGCACCATTTGTTGAAAAGGCTATCTTTTCTCCAATGTATGCTTTTGGCACCTTTGTCTAGTATGAGATAGCTGTATTTATGTGCATTACTCTCTGTGTCTTCTATTCTGTACCATTGGTCTACATGTCTGTTTTGGTGCCAGGACCATGCCGTTTTTGTTACTATTGCTTTGTAGTAAAGTTTAAAGTCTGGTATTGTGATGCCTCCTGCTTCACTCTTCTTGCTCAGGATTGCTTTGGCTATTCTGGGTCTCTTATTTTTCCAAATGAATTTCATCATTGCCTTTTCTATTTCTATAAGAAAGGACTTTGGGATTTTAATTGGGATTGCATTGAATCTGTATAGTGCTTTGGGTAGTATGGCCATTTTAATAATATTGATTCTGCCTATCCAAGAATATGGGAGGTCTTTCCATCTTCTTAGATCTTCTTCAATTTCTTTCTTTAGTGTCTTATAATTTTCATTGTAGAGGTCTTTCACCTCTCTTGTTAGATTAATTCCCATGAATTTTATTTTTTTGGAGGCTATTGTGAATGGAGTAGTTTTTCTGATTTCTTTTTCAGAGTAGTCATTTCTGATATATAGAAATGCATTTGATTTATGGATATTGATTTTATATCCTGCAACTTTCCTGAATTAATTTATCAGTTCTAGAAGTTTTCTGGTGGAATTTTTTGGGTCCTCTAAGTATAGAATCATGTCATCTGCAAATAAGGATAGTTTGAGTTCTTCTTTTCCTATTCATATCCCTTTAATTTCTTTCATCTGTCTGATTGCTCTGGCTAGAGTTTCAAGGACTATATTGAATAAGAGTGGTGAGAGGGCATCCCTGTCTTGTTCCAGTTTTTAGAGGGAATGCTTCCAGTTTTTCTCCATTTAGGATGATGTTGGACTTAGGCTTAGCATATATTGCTTTAATAATGTTGAGGTATGTTCCTACTATCCCTAGTTTTTCTAGAGTTTTGAACATGAAGGGGTGTTGTATTTTGTCAAATGCTTTCTCTGCGTCAATTGATAGAATCATGTGATTTTTATTTTTAAGTCTATTGATGTGATGGATTACATGTATTGATTTCCGTATGTTGAACCAACTTTGCATCCCTGGAATAAACCCCACTTGGTCATGGTGCACTATTTTTTAATATGCTTTTGTATGCAATTTGCCACAATTTCATTGAGAATTTTTGCATCTATATTCATCAGGGATATTGGTCTGAAATTTTCCTTTTTTGACATGTCTCTGTGTGGTTTTTGAATCAAGGTGATAATAGCCTCATAGAATGAGTTTGGAAGGGTCCTTCCCTTTCTATTTCATGGAATAATTTGAGGAGTATTGGAGTTAGTTCTTCTTTGTAGGTCTTGTAGAACTCGGCTGAGAATCTATCTGGTCCAGGGCATTTCTTGGTTGGAAGGCTCTTGATGCCCTCTTCTATTTCCTTGCATGTTTAAGTCATGAATGTCCTCCTGGTTCAGTTTGGGTAGGTCATATGTCTCTAGGAATTTGTCTATGTCTTCAGGGTTTTCTATTTTACTGGAATATAAGTTTTCAAAGTAGTTTCTGATTATCCTCTGTATTTCAGCAGGGTCTGTCATGATATTTGCTTTTTCATCACAAATTTTGGTAATTTGGGTTTTCTCTCTCCTTTTTGTTAGCGTGGCTAAGGGTTTGTCAATTTTGTTTATTTTTTCAAAGAACCAGCTTTTTGTTTTATAAATTTTTTGAATTGTTTCTTGTGTTTAAATTTCATTGATTTCAGCCCTGATTCTAATTATTTCCTGTATTCTACTTCTTTTGGTGTTGCTTTGTTCTTCCTTTTCTCGGGCTCTGAGTTGTAGTGTCAAGTCATTGATTTGTTGACTTTTACATCTTTGAATATATGAGCTTAATGCAATGAACTTTCCTCTTAGCACTGCCTTCATAGTGTCCTAGAGATTTTGGTATGTTGTATCAGAGTTCTCATTTACCTCCAAGAATTCTTTTATCTCTTCCCTGATGTCTTCTGTTACCCATGCATTATTCAATAGCAAATTATTGAGTCTCCAGGTGTTGTAGTGGCTTCTTTTTTTAAAACTGCTATTAATTTCTAGTTTCAGTCCATTATGGTCAGATAGAATGCAGGATAGTATCTCTATTTTTTTGTATTTACTAAGACTTGCTTTGTGGCATAGTATATGATCTATTTTGGAGAAGGATCCATGTTTTGCTTAGAAAAACATGTATTTGCTTGTTGAAGGATGGAATATTCTATATGTATCTGTTAAGTCTAGACCATTGATTGTTCTTTTAAGTCTTGTAGATTCTTTGTTTAGTTTTTATTTGAAAGATCTATCTAGTGGTGAGAGAGCTGTGCCAAAGTCACTGAGTACTATTGTGTTGGCGTCTATTTGGTTCTTGAATTTGAGAAGGGTTTGTTTGACAAACATGGCTGCCCCATTGTTTGTGACATAGATATTTAAGATTGTTATGTCTTGTTGATGTATGGTTCCCTTGAGCAGTATCAAATGACCTTCTTTATTCTTCTCACCAACTTTGGTTTGAAGTCCACTTTATCTGAAATGAAGATGGAAACTCCTGCTTGTTTACACAGTCCATGTGAGTGATAAATTTTTTCCATCCTTTCACCTTCAATATGTGAGTATCTCTTTCTATGTGATGAGTCTTTTGGAGGCAGCATATTGTTGGGTCTTTTCCTTTATTCCAATCTCCCAGTCTGTGTCTTTTAATTGCTGAGTTTAGGCCGTTGACATTCAATGTTATTATGGAGACATTGTTTGTATTTCCAGACATTTGGTTTATTCTTAGTTTTTAACTTGACCAGGTTTCTCCTTTGATTGGCCTTTAGTGTAGTTCCTCCCTCTGCAGGTTTTCATTGTTGTTTTTCATTTCCTCCTCATGGAATATTTTACCAAGAATGTTTTGTAGTGCCAATTCTCTTGCTGTGAATTCTTTTAATTTTTGTTTATCTTGGAAGGTTTTTATTTCATCATCAAACATAAAACTTAATTTTGCTGGATATAAGATTCTTGGTTGGCATCCACTGTCTTTTAGCACTTGGTATATGCTTTGCCATGATCTTCTTTCTCTCAGGTTCTGGTTTGAGAAGTCTGCAGTGATCCTAATTGGCTTCCCCTTATATGTAATCTGATTCCTTTCTCTTGTGACTTTTAAGATTCTCTCCTTATTCTGTATGTTAGGCATTTTCATTATGATGTGCCTTGGTGTAGGTCTGTTGTGATTTCGTACATTTGGTGTCCTGTAAGCCTCTTGAATTTGATTATCCAGTTCATTCTTCATAGTTGGAAAGTTTTCTGATATTATTTCATTGAATAGATTGCTCATTATTTTGGGTTGGAAATTCATGCCTTCCTCTATCCCAATAATTCTTAAGTTTGGTCTTTTAATGTTATCCCATAGTTCTTGGATGTTCTGCTCATGGTTTTTTACTGTCTTCACTGTGTGGTCAACTCTATTCTCAAGGTTAAATATTTTGTCTTCAGTATCTGAGGTTCTGTCTTCCAAGTGTATAATCTGTTGGTGATGTTTTCTATTGAGTTTTTAATTTGGTTTATTTGTTTCTTTCATGTCAAAGTTTTCTGTTTGGTTACTTTTCAGGGTCTCTATCTCCTTATTGAAGTGATCTTTTACTTCCTGTATTTGCCTATGTATCTCTTTACCGAAATGATCTTTTGCTGACTGGGCTTGCTCTCTTATATCATTCTTTAAGTCACAGAACATTTTAATTATGTACATCCTGAACTTCTGTTCTGTCATTTCTTCTGCTGTGCTGGTCATGGATTCTAATAGTGTAGTATCTTGGTTTGTTTGAGGCACTTTCTTCCCTTGTTTTTTCATTATGTTTGTGTGTTTTTCCTTCTATCTCTGCTGATCCAAGGTGTTACAATTTTTACTCCTATTATATTTTCCCTGCAGGGTTTCAATACCTCTCCTTTGAAGGGGGGACCAATATTGATTGATCTCAATACAAACAATATATAGTTTCAAACAAAGTAGCTCCTAAAAGCTCCCAAATCCATTTACAGTTTAGTCACAATATACAACAATTATGAGTTCCTTTAACATCTATTATGTAAACAATAGGTTTGCACACGGTCTATAGTTTCTATTGGTGGTCTAGGGAAACTTGAGGGTAGGGTGTAGGATAGAATGTTGGGGTAGGAGGAAGTGAAGATATGGTTATTAGATCTTAAAAAGCATGTAAAAGGAATCCAAGAGATGTTGGCTATTACTAGAAAGAGCAACAGAGATTTGTGGAAGACCAGTAAGGAGGAAGAAAAGAGTACAGCTAGTGAGGAGACATGGGAGTAAGAAAAATAAAAACCTATGCAAGTGAGAGTTGCAGGACTATATAAAACCACTCTAGTTTCTAGTTCAGAAATCCCAGTCTAGTATATCCTGCTGTATAACAGATACTTGGTTTCACAACTGTTGGGGATTAGAGGGTAGGAAAAGAGCGAGAGAGAAAAGAGGAAAGGAAAAAGAAAGAAAGAGAGAAGAAAAGAGCAGAGAAATAAGACAAAAAGGTTAAATAAGAGGAATCTTAGGAGAAAAAGATAAAGGAAAAAATAAAATATAAGAATAAAAAAAAAGTCTCAATGTAAATAAACAGGTATGGTTCTGTTCACCTCCAGTAGGTGGCCATTGCCCGTTGCTTACTGGACTTTCCCGGCTGGGTGAAGGATGTCCTGGGTGTGGGTTTTACCAGGAAGCCAACTGCCTCAGCAGCAGGGTGAAGGTCTGGGACGCTGGTGAAGACGCTGTTTCACGGTGTGCTGTGTTGAAGTCAAAGTTTGTCCCGAGATGATGTCTGGCGTTCCCTGGTGCAGGAAATTCTGCCGTGTTAGATGGAGATCCACAAAGAACAGTAGCCATGTGTCCTGTGTGGGAGACGTTTGCCCACAGGAGCAACTGCTAGGAGACCTGCGTGGTTGGGTGGTCGCTGGAGCCAGGAACTCCGTGTAGAAGCAGGTCCCGCCTGCCTGCCCAGGGCGAATCCTGGGCTCAAGTGCTGGGCTGGGGCCCTGAGCTGCGCTGTGTTGCGCTGTGTTTCGCAGCTCGCCGCTGAACTCACCCTGTTTGTGGCAATCGCTGCTGCCTGGTGGTCCTGCGTACACACACACACACACACACACACACACACACACACACGGGTGAAATTCCCGTGGGGGATGATGAGCCGTAGGATGATGTCAAGAAGCTGGCTGGGAGCCAGTATTTCCACTACTTCAAACTCCGGTCCTGGAGAGACTAGCACGGAGGAGTCCGTCTAGGCCACCATCTTGGAACCGAATCCTCTCATAGTCTTTTAAATATGATACTGATATAAATGCAATGTCAGTTCGACACTTGCATCCTGAGTGGCTCATGTGTGAAAGGTCCTGTCTGTATTAATTACTTGGGAATACATTTAATTTCAAGCTTGTGGGTATAAGAAAGTGATGTGCATACAATATAAAAGCATAAGAGAGAGATCACATTGGTTCATTATCAGTAAATACTTCATAAAGAATTGAGGGATGTAAAGGATAACAAAAAAGAGAGATAGAAAAGATTTCACTATAAAACAACAGTGATTCAAAAATGAGTTTTTAAGGGGTCTAATCTGACTAAAGCTTAGGTTTTGTGGTATTGGTGATGGCACATGAGATTAAAGGAATAAACAGACCCTATTAATGAAAAACATTGAATGACTAAATGAGGAACATTCCTGTCTCAAAGAAAGTGGATTTGAGTACAACAAATATGATATAAATTTCTTGTTAATTACCAAATAAACCTATTTGGGATCCAAAAAGTTTACCTCTGTGCATCTCAGTTTCCTCATTTGTAACAAAATCTAAAGTACTTTATGAATGTTTTTCTATGATGAAAAATAAGGTAATTGATATGAGGTGCTTTGTAAACTGTAAAACATTATTATACAATTATAAAAGGTTATTGATTAATTATCAGTTCATCAAGAAGTTTGAGATTCTAAAATTATAGCCATAACTTTTTTGGCTGTCTCCCTCTAACTTTACCTAAAGAGGGTAGCAATATTGAAAACAATAAGTCTATCGTAGTGGTTCAAATGAGAGATAAAGAGAATGATAACACAGCTATATATAGTCAAGAGATCTTGATTCAAGCAATCTATCACAAATAGAGCCAAAACAGACAGAAAACTAAGGTAATTCCAGGTCTCATCTTTGATGATTGTGATGTTCTTAATAGAGAAACTCATGTGAGATGGATTTTAGAAGAACAATAATGAGCGTGACTTTAAAGTACAGACTTAAAGATGTCAGTGAGACATTCAGGCAAAAGCACCCACAGATATTTGAAAATAAAGCACCAGAAGAGTCTAGAATAAATATTTGGAAACCATTTATTGGTTAACTTATTAATCAGTTATTGGCACCAATTAATACAATAGAAATTAATAGAGACAATGATAAGAGGGCCTTTGGAAGTATGTATAGTAAAAATTTGGCTCTCCCCAAAAGAAGGTTGGCCTTTGTCCTGTGCCACTAGATGACTGCTGCTAAACTCCAGGAATTGCGAAGTTCCCATAACAAAGTTATCGGAATAGCTTTGTTATTGAAGGTGGGTCCTTCAGTAACAAGAGACTATACCTATCACTTTATGCTAATGAGTTGATTCAGGATGGACATGTCCACACTCAGTCATCTTAAGATGAGATCTGGCTACACCAGAAAGACCAACAATATAATTTAGATTAGGGAGCTTTGGTTACATTTTATCAACCTAAACTAAAAGTGGATGGGTGCAGGTGACTGAATTCAAATGTATGGGCAACTAACTAATTATACCTACATATGAAACTCCAATAAAATCTGTGGGCATCTAAGCTCAGCTGAGCTTTCCTGTTTGGCAATGGTTCATGTGTGTTTTTGCATAATGTTGAAAAACAACAGAAGCTTTGCCATTGGAACCTTCCTATACTCTGCTCTACCTATCCCTTCCTTTGGCTGGTCTGATTTGTAGCCTTTTTTTTTAAATCAGAATGACCATGAGTATAATAGCGTTCAATTAATTCTATGCCTCTCTAGAGAGTTATCAAACTTAAGGTTGGTCTTGGGAACACCCTAAACTTGCAGTTGTTCAGAAATCTTGGGCAAACCTGACACTCTGGAGGACTAAGCTCTGAACCACGGCTTAGCCTGCTCCAAGTGCAGGGATCTAAACAAAGGAAATCAGTGAACAAGGAGGGAAGATGACCCTTAGGTATGAGGACATGTGGAAAAATGCAGACTAAAGTCATATATTATGCATGTGGAGGTGTTTGTTACTAGAGTACCACAAATGAAGAAAGTTTCAGGAATAAAAGGGAAGAGAATGAGAAGAAAATAGAAGAGAAGAAGGAAGAGGGACAAAGGAGGCAGTAGCCTTTTATTTGGCATTAGTTTAATGTGTGGTAGAATTTGAAAGAGCGTTTTCTTGGGAATCATGAACAACAGCTTTTGGAAAGGGTTAAGGGATAAGTTTGGGGAAGAGAAATGAAGACCAAAATCATTTCTATTTTGAAGAGAAAGATACAAATAAAATTGGTCTTTATTACCTAAGCCTTTGCTGTTTTGCTTCCTAGGACCTATATGTTCTCTCCTAGTTACCTGAGCTGAACTACATTAGAACTGTAAGGCTCCCTTTTTACTTGCAGGCCTAACTCTAAGCTTCAAGCAGGCTACGTGATTTCTCTAACCACTTCCTCTAGTGCCCAGTTTGAGAATGCTGTTCTAAAGCAAGGGGAGGTGACTTTTTTCTGTAACAGTCAAACAATAACAATTTTAATCTTTGCTGGCTGTACAGATGTTGTTACGATGATTGAAATCTGCTGTCTTAATGTAAAAGCATCCTTAGACAATATGTAAATTAAAAGCCTTTCTATGTTTTTACGAACTTAGTTGGAAAATACATAGTGGGTTGATCTAGAGGTTATAGTTTTCCACCCTGTGGTCTCAAGCAATGACTAGGACACAAACAAAGCATTTAAGTCTATTTGTAGGGGAAAAGAGGCAGACTAGCCAGGTAAGAAGAATATGAAACTTCAGGGTAAACTAGGTAATTGATAGGGGAAAGCCAAAGGAAATGGAGTAAAACATTTGGAAGAAAAGCTTGTCCTGCCAATGAGAAAGAGCAGGAGCAGAGGAAAGAATGAGGATGAACAGCAGAGCAATGCTGGAGGTGATAACGTTTTGTTTGGCTATATCTACCTTTGAGGAAAGAAAGTAAAGTCATCTGCTGACAGTGAGAGTATAGAGATAATATTAAGCTCTTACAGGTTATCTATGCAGAAGGCAAGATAGTATCAGTCAACGAAAGATGGATAACAATATTAGAAAATAGCTGTATGAAGCCACAAGAGAATCTTCTGAAATACTTCTACTAGTGTAATAAGACTACTGTTCTGATCCTAATCTCATGGGACTGTCGTTGAAAGAGTATTACTGCCCCACCAGGAGGGGAAAGTTTTCCCAGTCTTGTCCACTGAGGTTGGAAGCAAAAATGTCCCCATAATGATGTCCATACTCTTGCTAAAATTTGTGAATATGTTACTTCAGATACTTTTAAAAAACACTGTGTTATGATTAAGTTAAGGATCTTTAGATGACATCATTAACTTGAATATCTAGATGGGCCTATTATAATCACATGGCTCTTTATAACAAGATGAAAACAAGATTCATCAGAGAAGAGCATAGAAGCAAAGGTCAGAGAGAAGACAGATCTCAAGATGCTGTGCTGTTGATTTGAAAACAGATGAAGAGGCCAGGAGCTGAGGGATATAGGATGCCTTGAGAAGATGAGAAGACAATGGAACAGATTCTCCCCAAGAGAAAGGCTACCTTGCCAGTACCTTCATTTGTGTCCAGTAAGACTATTACAGACTTCTAATCTCTAAAAGTGCAAGAGAATAAATATGTATGATTTTAAGCCACTGAGTTTGTGGTGTCTTACATAATTGCAATAAAGCACTGATAGAGTCATCAGCATACTTGCACCTTGTTTTCAAAGAAACTATTATAGACAAGCTATTAGTTATCTAGCTTGGTGATCCTTTTTGTTGACTCAAACAAGAACAATGAAATTTTTTTCATGATTGTTACAAATACTGGAAAGTGGGTAGTATGTCTCTTTTGGAATATCTTCTAAAAAGGATTACCATAAATATAGATATAAAGAGACCATCTTTGGCACAATATGGAGCACAATCAAGAAATTGGGTAAAATAGCAAAATAGAGATACATAGGATTATATAGAAGACATGATTCAGAAGGATCTGGAAATAACCGAAGTAAAACATGTTGAAAAACTATAAAGTTAGAAGGCATATTGAAGTTCTTAGGTCCAAGTTAAGGATAGAATAGAGGAAAACTTAGAAAATATGGATTAAGTAATTAAATTAGAGGGCTGGGGTGTGGCTCAGTGGTACAGTGAGGCACTGGGTTCAATCCCCAGCACCACATAAAATAAATAAATAAAGGTATTATGTCCATCTACAATTAAAAAAATATTTTAAAAAAGTAATTGAATTAGAGAATGATCTTAAATATAGGATATATGGTAGTAAAAGTTAGAAGAGATTACTAAAAATAACTGGTATAGTTTTAAGAAGGGAGTCACACAAAAAAGAAATTCTATGAGTCATCTAGAAACATAATAGACAGGCCTAGGTATCACCCTTAACTAGCAGGAATGTGGGAGGAAACTGGTGGGATAGCTATGCATTACAAGTCAGACTTACTCAATGAGGAGAACCGAAAAAAATGTAATATATGACAAATATATAAACAATCTAAGTATTTGAAAGCATTTCAGATTTCTAAATCCTATAGTTAAAATTTAAAATACAACTCATGAGGGAAAAGTTCATCTGGATGGATGCCATGGTATTCAGTTGAGCTGTATATATATTTTTTTCTTAACGCACAATAAATGCATAGGAAGAGAGATGGTGCAGCTCCTTTTAGGTATCTTCTAAAAAACACTACAAAGGTGGATAAAAAGAGACCGTCTTTGCCACTGTATGGCAACAGTAGCTTTCAGAGCATTTTAAAAATTTCCACAGAACAAGAATCCCTATAACAAGACTTAGTATAAGTGCAGATACAAAAGCACTCAGAAAGCTGTTGTTGATGAAAATGAGGTATCTCTTCCAAATATTATCACTATTTTAATGAGCAGTGAAATGAATTAAAGGAGAGAAAAAGAGAGTTCCAGATTATTTATTTTTTGGAAGACTTGCACTTGAGTAAAAAAGCAGTATAAGATGTTTTACTCCCCCTCTTTCCTACTCTCCAGTACATATAAATATCAGTGGACACAGTAAATTGTATTGCTTAACAATAACCCAGCTCAGTCTCAAGCCCTATTTCAGAAAATGAGACAATACTTTCCTGAACATCACTTCTTGTAGGAAGCAGAAATGCTCAACTGTTCCGTAGCACAGTTGCATCTAACATTGTCCACTATTAAGATTTAAAAATGGCTCTGTAAGCCACCAGGTAGTCATGCTATGTGTGTGTAAAATATTTAAAATACTTATCTTTGAGTGTTGATGGGGCTACAGATTTGGAATTTGACAAAATTCCTTTTGTTCATTGCTGAGCTATTTTGAAATTTCTTCAAAGTTGAGCTCAGTATAAAAAAAGCAAGCCTAAAGCAAAACGAAATTTCAGAAAAGTTGAGTACAGTGAGGAAAATATCACATATCTGGGTAAAGTGGAGGAAATATGCTTGTAGGATACAGGTCTGGTTGTTTGGGGATTTATTTAATAATTTTTCTTAAATGTTGATGGGCCTTTATTTAATTAATTAATTTATATATTGTGCTGAGAATTGAACGCAGTGACTCACACATGCCAGGCAAGCACTCTACCACTGAGCCACAACACCAGCCTCCAGGTCTGGTTGTTTTGTAGAGCCTTTCTGAAAAAAATGTCTATACAAAAGCGTCTTCCTATTGTCAGAATAAAATAAAACCTAACATTTCTTAACATTTTCCTTTTTTCTATCTAATAAAGATGTGAGGTTTCTAAATGTGATTTTATCTAAATACTTCTAGCTGACTTTGCCTTTTATAAGGAAGGGTGTTAAGTAGCTCAGCAAAGGAGAGAAAGGGTTAAGATTACATCAGTTTGCTGTCTAATCTCTCTGCAGAGAAATGCATGCGGAAAGCTTAAAAGTACTTTCCTCACTAGGAAGTTGTTTACTTTTAATAGAACTTTAACCCAATGCTTCCGATGCTGCTTTATTTCAAAACCTCTCACATTTCATGCCTAAGGATACGTTTCACTCTACTACTCCCTCCTTTCTTTTATCCTACCCTTTTGGTCACATAAGTTTTTATGTAAGTTAATTGTTTTTTTATTATTTCTTCAGGTTGGCAAATAATTGTAAATCATTAGACAAATCATCAGTTCAGGAAAATGGAGTCCGTATTTTCACTAGAAATAAATATGTTGGAGCCAAGTGAGGTGGTGCATGCCTATAGTCCTAGGTACTTGGGAGAAGGAAGTGGGAGGATCAGTTGAGATCAGGCATTTGAGACCAAGCTGGGCAACACAGTGAGACATCATCTCTAAAAACAAAATAAAAAAAAAAAAAAAAAAAAAAAAAAAAAAAAAAAAAAAAAAAAAAAAAAAAGAAAGAAAGAAAGCAAACAAAAAATAAGTATGTCATACAGTGGTAAAGGATGTGCCACAGTATTTTCAAGCCTTTCTGATTTGCTCCGTAGGAGAGTCTGGGCTCACAAACCTCTCCATAGCCATCAGTATGCAATCCTAGGAGTTGCTCTACTTCTTCATGCACAAGCATTTTGAGTTTCTTCCACCAAGCTGCATGCTAATGAAGAAGGCTTGCAGCTTCATTTGCTGCTGGCAAATCCCAGAATATATCTACCAGCATCCGGACTTGGGGAGTTAACCTGTACTGCCTCATGTGTCCTTTGATTAGAGAAACACAACTCAAACTTGTTCAAATATTATTATTTCTTTTAGTTAGATTAAATAGGTTGTGATGCCTTAAAATGTATGTAGAGTGGATAATTTACTGGGGTCAATTACTAGTCTGTTTTGTATTCGATGATCCATCATTTATTACTATATAAAAATGCCAGTATTATAGAATCATTAATGCTATTATTTAGATATAAGAATAATAATTACATGTAAAGTAAGGAGTAAATTGTAGAATTCTGTTTTAAAAAATTTGTCAAAACTATTTTATACTGTAATTCAATAATATTTCTAGGTGATTCTCCCAGAAATATGCTTCAAATTAAATGTATTTAGATGTAACACATTGTTTATAAGAGGCATGGTGAGTATTTCATTTCAAGGTTTCTTGTTTAAGGTATTATATCTACTATTTTATATGCAAATGTATTCCATGTCCTTATAATTAGCTGTAATTCTGTTATTCCTCTCTACTCAAACCCAGAAGTCTGAAAATTCTTGACAGTGGAAATTAAAAATAAAATAAACTGGTTTTTTTTCATTGTTTTTCTCTAGTATTTTTGATACTTGTTCTATTCTGTCTTATATTCTTTTTTGATAGCAGATTCCAGGAAAACTTCCGCGTACATTTTTGGTTTTGATTTCACTTAAAGCTGGGAAAAATGCAGAAATAGTGCTCTAGCTTAGAAATAGTAGATGGTTTCAATAGCAGTAAAATCCACTTTTTTTTTTTTTTTTTTTTTGGTACTAGGGATTGAATTCAGGGGCACTCAACCACTGAGCCACATCCCCAGACCTATTTTGTGTTTTATTTAGAGACAAGGTCTCACTGAGTTGCTTAACGCCTCGCCATTGCTGAGGCTGGCTTTGAACTTGTGATTCTCTGGTCTCAGCCTCCCAAAGTGCTGGGATTACAGGGGTGCGACACTGTGCCCGGCAATCCACATTTTTTTTTTTGCCCAAGTTTGGCAAGGTATTTTTTTTCATGGTTTTCACAGAACCATCTCTAAAATACTAGATAGTAATTGAGCACCTAGTATGTGTTAAGCAGCATGTAACAATAAGCCTATAATAAGATGCTGTGAAAAACAGACCTTATTTCCTTTTACCAAAACTTTTTTCTCAACATTTGAGGAAAATTTTAAAACATAATGTGCTTGTTAGAATGAAAGATATTATTTTAAGAAGAAAAGTTTTGAATAAGGAAGATCATAATGTACCAGCAATACATTGATATGCCTGAAGTTATTGAGAGTGTAGCAACTAACAAAAGACATAATAAAAATCATTGGAAAAGATTAGTTCAGTGGTCAAACTCAAATTGAACATGACTCAAAAAAAAAAAAAGATGAAAAAAGAAAAGAGAAGAAAAAAGGGAAATCTTAATAATAAGTTCTATTATGGTTTAAATTCCCAAACAATGATGTCTCATATGACTTACAGATGAGCCAAAAGAAGGCGTAGGGATATTATCTATAGTTATATAAAAAGATGAAAAGGAAATTTGGTTAGGTTGAAAAGCCTCTCCTGTCTAGCATTGGGCTAGGTGTACAAATGAGTATTTAGGTGGGAAATTAAAGATATATGTGAGGGATTTAGTTCACCATTTCATAATTTAAAAAATTCAGCTAGGTGCAATGGCACATGCCTATAATCCCAATGACTCAGGAAACTGAGACAGTGGGATTACAAATTAGAGGTCAGCCTCAGAAACTAAGCAAGAACTTGTGTTCAAATAAAAAATTAAAAGGGCTGAGGATGTAGCTCAGTGATAGAACACCTCTGATTGAATTCCCAGTATTAAAAACAAACAAACAAAAAAACTTATTTCAAGAGCAATCTGAACCTATATTAGAATAAATATGAGCAAAGTATCAGTACATTTTTCCCATTAGTTAACCAGTGGGTCAGATTTTCATCACTTTTTACCACTTTCAGATTCTCAAACTTTAGGTCTTACGTCTATGCTCATAAGTTGATCCTATGAACTTAAAAAGGGTAACGTTATGTCTGAATGAAAATTTCTGCCCACATTTTTCATACTTCATATCTACTTAGATAAACAAATTCATGTTTTCAGAAAAAATACATTTTGAGTTCAATTTGGGTGTAAGTGGGTGAAAAATTTTCAGAATATCTGATTTGATTGAATGACTTGAACCAGACATTTTGGTAGAGAGCAAACTCCCCTCTTCCCAAGTTATTAAATGACAACAATAAATGCTAGACTTTATGAATCTCCCTGAATTCATTTTATGCATTCTTCAGGTAATGCAATGTGCCATTTTTCTTGTAAAGTGGGACTGAGCTAGAGACAAATTGAAAATGATGCAGTGATGCTGTTATAACACTATTAACTGAAAATGTGACTTTAGATAAAAGTCTTGCCCCAAAAGAATGAAAAAATAGAATGTGTTTAATAAGTATAAATTTAAAAAAAAAACAGGTCAAAATACTAGAATGGTGAGAATCAGTAGTCTCGATTTTTTTTTTTTTTCTTTTTCTTTACATGGAATGGTTGGTGCCTCATCCAGCTGATTTCTTCATCATGACTTTCCATGCAGGCCATATACCTTGAAGAAAAGATTCTAATATAGTGAAAAAAGCAGCTTATCCATTTAATACATATGATAAATCAATAAAACATCTGAGATGAGTATTTGGTTCAAAAGTTGGAAAGGAGGACACTGCTTAGCATTAGGAACTCTGAAATGATTGTTATCTCTTTTGTAGAAGTAGCATCTAATAATTTTTGTGTCATGATCAAACTCTACCTAAAAGATCTTCCATAGGTAAGTTCAATAATTGCAATAACAGGAACAAGAACTGTGGTTTTCCATAGTTTTTTTGTTATGGGCCAGGCTATATGGGCAATGACCAAACAGACTCCATTTGGTCCTGAGACTCTATGTCATGTAAGAAATGAGTCTCCCAGGAGAACCCCCTGCCTCTGTGCCCATCAATAGCTGCTTAGCATAACATGTTTGGTAATACGAAATGGCAATTCTTATACAATGTAAAATTGTTTTCTTTTTTGGTCTCTATTTTTCTTGGACAATGTACCCTGTCAGAGATTGATTGTCTAGATATTAGTAACTATTTTCTTCAACTTGTACTCAACTAGGGTTGTTTTGACCCACTTCCCCTTTTGCTTATGATCTCATGACATGTGTTTATGGTTTTGAATCATAGCAACAGCCACTTGTGATTAATATGGTTCTGGACTATAAAAGGTGGACTCAACCCCCCCCCCCCGGGTAGGGTTGTGGAAGGGTGTAGACTTGCAGCCTACCCCTTGACCCTCCAGCTGGTAGATCCAGACCACTGGCTGGTGACCGCTGGCGGGTGAATAAGGGTTCCATCTCCTGCTTTAAGATTGACTCAGTGATTTATTGCAATCTCACCATAACATTTTCATTCCATTTCTTTTAAAAAAAGATGGCATTTAAGAAGATTGCATTAGATAAGTTATAGATAATGAACCTAAGATAATAAATAGCTATGATTTTTGTCTTTGATGTTAAGGAATCTGTGTGTATGTGCGTTCAAGTGTGAGTGATTTCTACCTACAATAATTTTATTAGATTTCTTTTACTACAGAATATTTCTGTATCATTGTTTTATATGCAAATTCAGATTTGGTCACTCTGAGTTTCCATTATTAGGTATTTATACTAGTTCTTATATTTTTTAAAAAGGCCATTATGGACTACATATTTGTGTGAGCATTGTTTGCTTTAAAATTTCATTTATCTTTTCAATCAATTCTTTTTATTGATTTGATAATTCATTTTGTTGGTTATAAAACATCAACCTTAACATAATATAATACTCCAAACTTTAATTCAACAGATTATGAACATATTCACATCTCACTGGCTAAGAAAAAAAAAAAACACCCATCAGTATCTTCCATTTCCAGATGTTCTTAAGTAGAACTGCCAGGCTACCTAGTAATCTTTATGGCCTTCAGTAAACAGTCCTTCCCCAAGAAGTGTTAGAACTATCATTCATATCCTCTTCCATGCATCTTTTCTTATTATTCTATAACAAAATTCTGTGATCTCTGATATGGTTTTCTTTGTATGGTGAATATATTTTCATAAGTGGATAGTTGTTCAAATTAATGCTTATG
Organism: Geosciurus inauris; assembly: GCA_004024805.1. Lineage (NCBI taxonomy): Eukaryota > Metazoa > Chordata > Mammalia > Rodentia > Sciuridae > Geosciurus > Geosciurus inauris. The sequence continues at coordinate 52,783 of PVHX01005627.1, read as the reverse complement.
CTGGATGACCATTATTGGAGAATCTTATTTTTCCATTTTGCACTGTCCTCTCCATATGAATCAGAGAACATCAAGGATTAAAAATAAGAACCTTAAATATGTTTTTTCAAGTTATAAAATACATTAATAGAAAGAAAATCCCCTTATATGACACATTAAATAAACTATAACTAAAAGAATTATTAAGTTATAAGCAAAAATATTAAGATTTTGAGCTGATCACACTGTCTCAGATGTTAGGCACTGTCCGTGTGTGGCTATTGAGCACTTTAGATATAGCCAGACAAAACTGACATGAACTGTGACTTCACAGACTTAAAATAAGTAAATTAACTTATTAAGAATGTTTGTATTGAGTATATATTGAAATGGCAATGTTTTGAGATATTATATATATTGAATTAAATAAAACATAGTCAAATGCATTATGACTACTCATTTTATTTCCTTTTAAGGTTATCATAAGAAAATTTTAAATTACATATGGGCCTCTCATGCTCCAAAACATGTGCATGGCACAAATTCTCATCCTTTCTATGTAGTATAATATGGTAGGCTCTACAGATATAAAAATTTATAGTTCAATGGATTGTGATAGCAAATCTTTGGAAAAACATATGTACAATGTACTATTTCATATATATATAGCTTTAAAAATGGAATTAAAAAGCTTAAAAAATAGACTAACGTGTCCTTTCAGAAGATAGTACATGAAAGAATTTTTGAGGAGAATCAAAAAAAGTTCTTTCCAAAACAAAAATCAGCATAGAAAAAAAAATCAACATTATATAAGAGATAATATAAAACTCCAAAGAGGAGCCACTTCTTTGAAGAATCTTTTATGGTACAACAAAGAATGAAAATTATAAAAACACTTACTAATGGCATGTCTTAATAGTAGTTAGCAGCATGGTTTTTGTCCCTAAACTTCACTGATCCCAGATTTGCCACCAACACCTTATGTCCTTGGATTAATTTCTTAGCATATTCTTTTTGATTTTACCCAAAGTCTGAGGCCAAGATTTGCATACCAGTAGTTCACTTGGTTTCTGAATCAAGTGAGAAAGCATGTGGAACAGTGAGTAAAAATGAAGAGGAAAAACCAGTTCAGGAATGTCTTGCCAAGTTGGACACTGACTTCAGTACCTTCTGAGCAACCTTATTTATAAAATGTATCTCAGAACTTTCTGCAACAAGAAAAAAAGGGGAGTGAAGGGGACGCAACTAATTTCTCACTATCTTCTGGCCCCCTTGGGTTAGATTCATAAGCATTTTATACCTAACACCTAATCAGATGTCATTGGCTCATATCCTGGTTACATGGCTAGGCTATAGTCACCACAAACTGTGGGACAGAGGAAGGGAGGAGTGTGACAGAAGAGGCATGTTTAACACAAGGTACCCTGTGACTTCACTTATGTCGAATTCATCAGTGGTTTTTTTTGGAATTGTTTCCTGCAGCAATAGCTAAAAGAGAAGATGAAACAAAGGAATTTTGAAATAACACCTGTCCAAGAGCTATGAAAACATTATATTATCCCTTCTGAAATTGGAATGAGAATAGTACCTTCTGCAGACCTTTGTTATGAGAATTACTGAGTGAATTGGAGAGCATATAGCACAATGGCTGTGACAATGCCCCTGCCCAATAAATCGTAGCCCTTAATCTTTTAGGATCTTACAGTATGCTGTGTGATAACAAATCTCTTTTTAGTAGATTAAAATAGAAGGTTGGTTGGTTTGTCTGTGTGGTTTGGCAGGAGGAGTCAAATTGCTGAAGTCTCTCAGGAATCAAGATGGAGTCACCAATATGATGATAAAGTTGATGGAGGAAAGCAAGAATTAGGGAAAAAGAAAACAAACTTCAGAGGCAGAAGGAAATCTGTTATTTCATTTTTTTTGTTTTATTTTATTTTTTGTTTTGTTTTTTAGTTTTGCAAGAAGTAACTCAGAGAACAAAATGGTGCCTACTTTCCCACTGTCTTCTCTGTATTTGTGTCTGAAGAGCGCTGAGTTTCAATATGGTCAAGGACATTATGACTATGTGTCCATATCACCTTGAATGTAATTGTATTAAAATCAAGATCTGCCAGGAAGAAAAATAGTAATAAATTATATATTCTACAGATAGGACTTTGTGGCAGTTTATAAACACTACAGGGGTCAAACTGATGAAAGGTCAGAAAAAAGGGAAGGGGTTGCATGGCAAAGAACAGAAGTACAGAGTTAAAAGGAGCACACAGCTGGGTCCTTCCTCTGTTATTCAAAAAAAGATACTAGCAAGCCCCATGTCTTCTGCCAGCATCTTGTTTTCCAGAGCCCCTCCTGCTGTGCTAATGAGGTGAAAAGTGACCTGCCTGCTCATTTTCTGGCTCTTTACTTAGCAATGGTGTGACATGCTGAAAAGCTGACTGCGTGTGCTGTGTTAGAGATTAGATCACGCAATCCCTAACAGATGCTCTTAGGGTCTTTGAAACAGCAAATCTGAAGTTTCAAAACTGCATGTGTTTTTCATCTAAAATGCTGAAGAAGTAACACAGCTCCTGTTAATTTTACACACTTTCACATATGGTCCCTTCATTGCAATGTGTCACAAGCTAGTTTAATAACAAATTACTTGGTTTTCCATTCCAATCAATAATTATGAGCTATAAGGAGCCTCCACGGATCTAATTTCACTTGATGATATATCTTGCACTCTGACCTTTCTATTAAAGTCTTTTACTTTTGATGACATTATATAACTTTTTTAAGTTTAAGCTTGTAAACTCAGCCCTCAAGGGACTTTTTACATCTTTTGTCATGAAATAAAAGACATCTTCTTGGTTATGACTTTGGCTATGTCTATGACTCAAGGAAAAAATAGATGTGTGTTTGAAAGTTGGTGTCTTTATTTTTATTTGTTCTAATTAGTTATACATGATAGCTACATACATTTAGACTCATTGTACACAAATGGAGTACAATTTTCATTTCTCTGGTTGTACACAATGTAGTCGTATCACATATGCAGTCATACATGTACCTAGGGTCATGATGTTCATCTCATTCCACCATGTTTCCTGCCCCCCATGTCCCCTTCCCTTCTCCTCCCTCCCCTTTGCTCAAAGTACCTCTTAATGGGGAGGGTAAGGCAGGGAAATTTACCTGGAGGTGAAAGCAGCATACTTTTTGATGAACAGAACTTCATAAGTAATACAGTGACATGGTTAAGGTTAGCATGCAACAACAGAAGTTTGCATAATCATCCAGTAACAACAACATGAAAAGAACACTCCCTAAAAACTTCTTTCTTCTATCTTCTAGTACAAGAGAAAGTAGTTTTCTACAAAGGAAAGGCAATGAATGGCTTGTTCAGGCATGAGGGGAAAAGACATGGAAAGACTAGCTCTGTTCGGTATTCTAAAAACAAAGAAAAAAATTCTCCTTGTTGTTACAGGGAGTGATGAGGGAAACATCACAGGAATCCTTTCAAATAATAGAACTTCCTAAGGAGGAATGAATGGAGCAATCTACAAATATAATACCCATTGTACTAGGGTGGGAACAGAGCTTCATTCTAGTTTTTGTGCGTGGGGGGGATGGGGTACTGGGGATTGAACTTTGGGCACTCGACTACTGAACTACATCCTCAGCCTATTTTGGATTTTATTTAGAGACAGTGTCTCACTGACTCATTTAGTGTCTCAGACTCCCAAGCTGCTGGGATTACAGGTGTATACCACCACACCCAGCCATTCTGATTTTTAAGTACAGGAAAATTTCTAAAGGTGGTATAAATTCAAATTCTGAGAGAAAAAGAACAAGTCTCAGAGTATAGAAAGGTGTAAATCACCAGATTCTTTGGGATTTTTTTTTCTTTCCTATCCCTTGCTATGTACAGTATTTAGATTTAAGTTATTTGTCTTCTAGTGAAGACATAAAAATTTATAAAGGAATAAAACTATTTGTATTTTAGATAAAAAAGATTCCTATCATTCTTGACTTGTACAGCCCAAACTTTCCATCAAAATAGCAACGAACCTCATCAAGGTCATCGCTGAGGTGCTGTGGAACCAAGAGGGCACTGAGCCCATGCCCCCAGGCTAGCTGTCCTGAGAATCACCCACTTCTGGACCAAAAGCTGACTAGCTTTACTTGAGCAGCAGCCTGGTCCTATAGTAGTTTTACATTACATCTCCTTTCCCTCAGTTACAGGCAGCACATCTTGGACAGATATACCATCCACTTGAAAGAAGAGAGGGAAGACAGCTTAGTTTTTCCTTAGTCATTAACAATGGGCCAGACATGGTTAATTCCAGCACTGAGAGAACCCTGATGGCCCCTTATCCAAGCCTAATACCTGTCATGAGAATCTCTAGACTTATGCTAGAGCATTTTGGAACACAAGGCTCTGACAAGATGGACTAAAGTTCCACCCCACATCACTTCTGTCTTACTGTGGTTACCTTGGGTTATGGGCAAGTCTCATTGAAAGACAAGTTATGAAAATTATGGGCTTCAGGTGCTTCCTAGTGCTCTGCCAGCTTTGGTAACTGCAAGATTGTAGTCTGATTCTAGTCTGGTCTTGGAAGTCACTGGAGTTAAATTGAGGTTGTGGCAGCTATGGCAGTCTTGAGATTAGGGTGTCTCCTAGCACTGCAAAAACTCCAGCTATCTACATCATATAGTCTTCTCAGAATCTTTGGACAGGTTTATTTTTAAGGATGTTCCCAGACAATGCCCAAATACAAATTCGGGAATGAATACCTACTCCTCCAACATGTAGATATTGAAGCATGTTCATAAGAATCAACAACAATAAAGGAAACATGACATCACTAAACTGGCAAACAAGGTACCAGTATCTCACTCTAAAGAGAAAAAAATATATAAACAGTTTGAAAAAGAATTTAAAATATCTGTTTTAGGAAAGCTCATCAAACTTCAAGAAATGCAGAGAAATAGTTCAGAAATTTATCAGCAATTTTACAGGAAGTTAGAAATGAAAAAAAAAAATCAAAGAGATTCCTGTAGCTGAAAAGTGTAGTAAACAAAATGAAAAATGTAATAGAGAACACCAATAGCAGAAATGATCAAGCAGGAATAAGAATCTGTGTATTGAATGACAGATTATATGAAAATACAGTCAGAGGAAGAAGAAAGAAAAGAATGAAAAGGAATAAAAAAGCTTACAAGATTTGTGCAATAGAATTAAATTTGAAAAAATGTATATGTCATTAATGTTCAAGAAGGATAAAGATAAAAAGATAGAAAGCTTTTTAAAAGAAATAGTAGCAGAAAACTTTCCAAACCCGAGAAAGATACAAATATCTAAGTAGGAAAGTCAGATTCAATACAAATTAGAATATCTTAGAACATATAATCAAACTGTCAAAGTTCAAAGATACATCTATGATCTTAAAAACTGCAAAACATACTAGGAACAGTGACATTTTCTGGTAACTCCAGCCATTTGGGAGGCTCAGGCATGAGGAACACAGACATTCAAGGCCAACTAAGAAACCTTAAGATGGCACCTGCAAAAAATTAAATAAATAAATAAAAAGGGTGCATTAAAACAAACAAGAAAAAAATAAAAAGCAGCATCAGAAGAAAGAACATATGATGCAGTTTTAATACACCTAGCAGCATGCTGCTCATCCGAAATCACGTATGTACTCTAGGAAAGAGTGGGATGAAATATTCAAGATGCTGGAAGAAAACACTTGCCAACCAATGAGGTATTCAAGCTGGAAGAAAATGCTGAGTAACACAAAATATGGTCAAAACAAATGCACAAATTCTAAATATTCTAGTGATGGAATAGTGGCATATATTAACACATCTTTAATATGATAAAGGACAAAACTATTAAAATAATAATAACCATAATAACTTGTTGATAAAAATTAAATGTAAAAAGTTATGAATTAAAATGCAGCATGGCAGAGCATGCCTGCAATCTCTCCAGCTTAGGAGATTGAGGCAGGAGGATCATAAGTTCAAAGCAAGACTCAGCAATTTACTGAGCCTTGAGGCTATGTAGTGACCTTGTCTTGAAATAAAAATTTAAAAACAAACAAATAAATACATACATAAATAAAAGGGGTGGGAATGTGTAGAGATAAAACACTCCTAGATTCAGTACTCCGTACAACAAAAATGTTATTATGACATCAAAAATTGAAAATATGGCATTAAAGTATAGTTTTTGTTGTGATCAAAGCTTAAAATAACCCTAAGATGTTTTGTAAGATGTTCAGATACACTAAATTAAGCATATCTTATTTTTAAGCAAATTATCTTATCATTAAGCAAGAAATGAAAACAATACTAGAGAAAATCATTTAACCAAAAAGGAAGACACGAAGGGTGAAACAAGTTTCTATGTACACAACTAGAAAACAATGAACAGTATATCAGATGTAAAACATTACCTGTTAATAATTACCATGAAGGTAAATAAATTAGATTCTCCAAGTAAAAGACAGAATAACTGAACAAAATAAAAATCCACACAGAGTGCATGCTACTTAAAAGAGACTGATTTCACCTGTTCAGATAAATATAGACAAAATGAAAGGATGAAAAAGGATATCCATAGATATGAAAATATAAAGGGGCTGGGGTTGTGGTTCAGTGGTAGAGCACTTGCCTGGCATGTGTGAGGCACTAGGTTTAATCCTCAGCACCTCATAAAAATAAACAAAATAAAGGTATTGTGTCCATATACAACTAAAAAAAATTTAAAAAAGAAAATAAAAAGATAGCAATAGCTATATTATAGCAGATAAATAGTCTTTAGGTCAAAAACTGTATAAAGAGACAAAACTGATACTTATATAATAACTAACTTAATTAATTAACCAGTATAATATATCAGTTTTAAATATATATGTCCCTCAAACTGGAGCATCTGAATATATAAAACAGATATTACTAGATCTAGAAGGGCAGAATGAAAAGCTATAATAGTAGGAAACTTTAATTCCCAACTTTCTAAAGTGAACAGCTCATCCAGACAGAAAAACAAGAGGATAATTGAACTTCAAATGCATACTAGACAAAATGGATCTAATAGGCATTTACAGACCATTATTGTCCAGCCACTGCAGAATACATATTTTTCTTATTAGCACATGGAACATTCTCCAGGATAGATTTTTTAGGCCATAAAACAAGTTTTAACAAATTTAAGGTTGAAACCATGTCAATTTTTTTTCTGACCACAATGATATAAAATTAAAAATCAATAATAGAAGAAACTTTGAAAACATTTAAAAAAATGGAAATTAAACAACATATTCCTGAATAAATAAAGGGCCAATGAAGTTATTAAAGGAAACATTAAAACAAACTCTTTGGCTGGGGATATAGCTCAGTGGTAAAGCCCAGCTTGTGTGAAGCCCTAGGTTCAATCCCTAGCACTGAAATAAAAAATTCTTGACATGTATTAAAACAGAATTACAGTACACCAAATTATGGGATATAGCACTAAAGGAAAGTTTAAAGCAGCAAATGCCTGCATAAGAAAATAATGGAAAAAGAGTCTTAAAAAAGCACCTTGATGTTAACATATCAAGGAACTAAAAAATTAAGAATAAATTCAATCCAAAATTAATTTCAAAGGAAGGAAATAATAATCAGAGAAGAAACAAATAAAACAGAATAGAAGCCAATACAAAAAAGCAATTGAACAAAGAGTTGGTTTTTGAAAATTTTAGATAAAGTCAACAAATTATTAACTAGACTAAGAAAAAGTGAAGACTCAAATAAATAAAATTGGAGTTAAAAAAGGAGACATTACTCTTTAAACCAAAAAATACAAAGGGTTCTAAAACGACTATTATAAGCAATGTTTGGCAAATCAATGGATAACCTAGAAGAAAGGGCTAAATTCCTGGATACAAACAACCTATTAATATTAAATTATGAAGAAACAGATAATATGATCAGACCAACAGTGATGAGGACATAAAAATCAGTAACATATTATCTCCCATCAAAGGAAAGTCCAAGATCTGATGAGTTCACTGTTAAAAAGCTCCCCAACATTTAAGCAGACAGATAATAATGCTTTACAATTATTTGAAAGAGGGAGCTCTTCAAATTCATTCTTGCGAAGCCAGCATAACCCCTATACCAAAGCTAGAAATTGACAAAACAAAACAAAAACAAAAACAAAAAAGGAAAGCTAAGTAAGTCAGGATATCTGATAAACATACATGTAAATTCCTCAAGAAAATATAGCCAACTGAATTCAATAGCACATTAGAAATCCATTCATCATTACCTAATGGGATTTTATTCCAGGGCTACAGGGGTGGAACATGATATATAAATGAATAAACTTTACATATTAGAGAATGAAGGGCAAAAACCATGTGATCATTTCAATAGATGAGGAAAAATTTTGACAATTTAACATTCCTTTAAAATAAAACTCTCAACAAATTACTTACAGAAAAAAATGTAACTCAACACAATAAAGACCATATATGACAAACTCACAGTTAACATGGAACTGGGAGAAGGTAAAAGCTTTTCATGTAAGATCTGGAACAAGGTAAGGATGCTTATTCAGCATAATACTAGAAGTCTTAAGGAGAGCAGGTAAACATGAGAACTAAATGACATTCAAAATAGAAAGAAAGAAGTTAAATAGTTCCTGTTTGCAGGTTATATGATCTTATACACAGAAAACCCTTATAAATACACCAAAAAAAGTTAGACTTAATAAATGAATTTGGAAGAGGTGCAGGATGCAAATCCATCTACACAATTAGTAGTGTTTATTTATTCTAATGATAAGCTATCTGAAAAGGAAATCAAGAAATTTCCAGTTAAAGCAGATGCACAATAACTAAAATATTTAGGAATAAATTTATACAAGAAGGTAAAATGTTGAAAAATGTAACATACTGGTAAAAAAATTGAAAAATATTAATTAAATAAGAAGGTATCTTGTATTCCTAAAATGCAAGACTAAACGGTATTAAAATGCTTACACTATTCACTCTTAAAACAGTAACATTATTCACAGAAATTGTAGAAACAATGCTAAAATTTGTATGAAAATACCAAAGATCTTAAATGGTCAAAATGATCTATAGAGAAAAAAAAAAAAAACAAAGCTGGAGGAATGCAATATTGGGTTTTAAAATATTCTATGAATCTACAGTAATGAAAGAAGTATGGTATTGGCATAAGAACGAGACATATTGATCAAAGGATCAGAATAGAAAGCCCAGAAACAAATCCACAAATAAACAGTTAGCCATTTTTTGAGAAAGAGATCAAGTACACACAATGAAGCAAGAAAAATCCCTTCAATAGTATTGAGTAAATTGGATATCCAGGTGCAGAAGAATGCCATTAGGTATTTTTCTTTCTTCTCTATACTCTCTCTCTCTATATATAGGGGTGTGTGTGTGTGTGTGTGTGTGTGTGTATGTGTGAGTGTGTGTGTGTGTGTATGTGCACATTTATAAAAATCAACTAAAATGCTCAAAGGGGACTAAAGACATAAATGTAAGATCCAAAACTATGGAACTACTAGAAGGAAACATAATGGAAGAGTTCCTCTATGACATTGATCTGAGCAAGTGTTGTTTTTTGTTAGTTTTAGGTGAACATGATACTTTTATTTTATTTACTTATATGTGGTGCTAAGGACCAAATTCAGTGCCTCACATATGCTAGGTGAGCACCCTACCACTGACCACAACTCCAGTCCCAAGTTTTTTTTTTTAAATGTACATATGACCCTAAAAATATATGCAACACAAGAAAAAATAGACTAATAGGATTACATTCATCCAAAATCTTCCCAGCAAAGGAAACAATACGGTGAAGAAATAACACATGAAATGAACCAATGTATTTGCAAACTACACATCTGATAAGGGTTGAATATCTAAAATACATAAGAAACTTAAACAGCTCAAAGGCAAGAAAGCAAATATCTAAGTTTGAAAATAGCCAAATGACCTGAAGAATATTTATTTCTCAAAGTGAGACACACAAATAACCAATAAATATCTAAAAAAAATGCTCTACACTACTATCTGGGAGGTACTAATTGAAACCACAATAAGATCTCTCACTGCTATTATAATGGTTGATATAAAAAAGACAAAAGATAATAAATGTTGGAGAAGATGTGGAATCTTTACATAGTGTTGGTGGGGATGTAAACTGGTACAGCCATTAGGGAAAATAATATTGAGGTTCTCCAAAATATTAATAATAGAACTCACTTATGATCTAGTAAGCCCACCAGAGAGAGCAACACTTCTGTGAACATCCAAGAAAAGAAATCAAACTAAGTGTCCATCAACAAATGAATTGACAAAAAAATGTGATATGTACACACACACACACACACACACACACACACAATATTATACTCTTCATCCATGAAGAAGGAAATCCTCTCACGTACAACTGCAGGGTCCATCCTGGTGTATATTACATTATGTGAAATAAGGCAGTCACTGCAAGACGAATACCAACTGACTTCATATGTGAAATCTAGAGAAGTTTATATTCTAGAAGTAGAGAATAGAATGATGGTTATCAGAAGCTGAGGTAGTTAGATGAGGGAATGGGGTTGTTGTAGTCAAAGGATATATATTTACAGTTTCTATATTGGAATTTTGCTGTATGGTGACTGCTTATTCTTGAAAATTGCAAAGGAAGAGGATGTTAAGTATTCACACTACAAAAATAATTATGTGAGGTAATACATTTGTTAATTAGCTATATTTAACCATTCTACAATGTATACATATACTTTAACAAATCATATTATATCCAATAAATACATATAAATTTTTTCTTTTACTTAAAAAAACTAAAAAAATTAAAAGCACACCCTAGTTTATTTTGTGCAAACTGTTTCTATTATTTGACCACTCCAACTTCAGAAAGAAGTTGCAAGACAAATGTAGCAAATGATGCATATTTAAGGCTTAATTTTAGGATCATCTTTTAAAAATATATTACAGAAAATAACTGTGTTTATAAGCTGAAATTATCTATGGATGGTCCCCAAATTATGATGGTTTGATACACAATTTTGTTATTTTAGGATGGTCCAAAATGAATAAATGTGCATTTAGTAGAAATCATATTTCTAATTTTGATTTTTATTTTTTTCTATGCTAGTGATATAGGAATAGCTGTGCCAAGATAAAGGTTAACAACTAATACTCTACAGTGTACTGTGTTGCTAAGCTATAATTTTTGGTAGATTAGGTATGTTGAATGCACTTTTGATTTTTGGTATTTTAAAATTATAATGGGTTTGCCAAGTTTTAACCTCATCATAAATCAAGGAACATCTGTACACTTTTAACTTCCTTGATAAATAATTTGGTCAATACAGCCTAATATTTTGGAGGAGGTACTGATAGTACAGCTGCTAAAATGATTAATTTTAACATAGTGAATAGCTCAATTTAAATAATCACTATTGATTATTTTTAATCTTTTCTGGACTGTATATATCATGTCTGTAAAATGGGATACTTATGAGTATATACCTATAAAGATATTGTAATAACTAGCCAATATATAGTCATTTACAGCTATGGTAGCTAAATAAGCCTATAGTAAATATTAGGTTTTATTACAATTTGTTACTGTTTCCTTAGAATGTGTTTTCTTGATGAGAAAATCTCTATGGAAATCCAAATAATTTGAGTATTTACAGGTGTGATTTGTGCATATATTATGATTAGAAGCATATATGTCAGTGAAAAATTAAGATAAATTTATAAAAAAAGAAATAATTCATGATTTTCTATTTTCTTCCATTTTCTGGTAAAGAAAAACATTTTGAATATTCTGATCACAATCTAATTCTTATTTCAACACATTATCACTTTCTTGTGAGACCTGAATATATTTGGGTAATTTCAACTTCTTACCTACTTTTGGCAGGCTTGTCAGGAAATATTTATATTCTGGGAACTCCTCAGAGCAAAATTCATGGCTGAGGATTGAGTTGATGTTATAATGGAACCTATTTGGTTAGATAAATAGATCACATGTAATTTTATGTGTTCATAAATATCAGTGTGTCTTTTAAGGTGATGGTGAATGGAGGGCAACGAAAGTGGTGCACCTGCCATCTGTATGAACTATGGGTGATCAGCACGCACAAGAAGAGTAGTAACTTTTCTTAAAAGGCACTAAAGACCTAGACCTTGACATATGGCTTGATAGAATAGTTCAGCAATTTGTTGGCCCCACATTTTTTACTATTTCTGATTGCATAGTTGGTGAGTAGGATAAAAGTTGGCAAGCTGGGAAAATGGAGCTTTTACAGTTTGTAGAAAAGAGGATTTAATGCCATTACAAGTAAATGGATAGTTGCTCATATGCAGTTTAGGTACCACAAAGAAAGCAATCATCCTGACACTGGATGTAAGGTAGCTTAAACTGGGAAGTTACTCACAGCATCCATTATTCAATATTTCTGGAGATGCATTATTTTGTCCAAACCAGTCATTATTTTTGCAATATTTCCAGATGCTGTGCAGACTTCTTTTAGAATCAATCCACTTGTGAAACACCACTATACTGAATTGTAAGAAAAGCAATATCCTTGGGGTTTGAAGGGTTCTCCAAGGGCTTCTACTGGCTCCCCACACAGACTTTTTATGCTAAAAGAGTCTAAAGTAGGATATTTTTCCCTGTTAAGTTTCTTTCGGGTTAATACTTTGAGCACTTTCTAATGCTCTTCACCCTACTTACCCCCACAGCCCAAATTGCATGCCAATATTCACTTTTATCTAGCTCTGAATTAGAAAGCATTCATTACCAGTAAAAATGCCCTGAGCTAAAATGGTGAGAAGAATTTAGCATGTCACACGATGAAATTAAGAAAAATTCATTTCAAGTCAGCTAAAAGATTTAAAACATCATCTGTGAATAAAAAGTAGCACAGAAAATGTTCAAATATGTTTATTTGCTAATCTTCCCAATAAAACTAATGGTTAATAGATAGTATAGTTATGTGCTAATAGATCACTTTATTAACAGCACATTGTTGTGGAAAGACACACCTGTCAGGAAAAAATATTGGTACCCACATATGCTTATTATAAATAGGACACCTAATTATTGCTATTGACTAAATTCTGACTTATGTCTTATGAGAATATATTCAATAATTTAAACTTAATGATAAATATTTGATGAGATAGGTATGTGTACACTGAAACATTACATAATATATATGTGCATCAAAACATAAGGCACTTCATAAATGCATGCAATTTTATATGCCAATTAAAAATAAATAAATAAATAAATAAATAAATAAATAAATAAATAAATAAATATGATTAATCGTGTAGCCTGAATATCAAGTATGTTTATTGTTTCTGTTTGGTACACATAGTAGTGCCAGGTAAGGATTTGAAATGTTTTTCTACAGAGGACACAGAGGCAAGTAGGTTATAAAAAAGCTGTTGTCAGGTTGAACCAGATGTCCTGAAGTAAGTTCTTTGCAGAGCTACGTGTGTGTTAATTTTAGAGGCATGGCTCCAGCTCACATTTTTCACCAAAAATCTTTATTATGTTCTTATTTTACAAAGTCAACCCACATTTCTTTGTGTAAGCTAAAATAAGTAGAATAGAACATCAGATTATGTTATTAATGGAACATGAATAAATAGATGCATACAGAAAAAAGGAAAGGTTTTTAAAACTAAGCAAATAGAATTGAAGCATTTACTACTGGCTTCAAAAACTGAAATGCCCTTATATCTTGCACCAATGACCCATGCACTCTAGGACATCCTTAAACATTAACTAATTAATTAATAAAATGTATGAAGCCCTACTAGTCAATTAAGAGATTTAAATATCTCATCTACTCTATCATCTAAAGGAAAGTGAAGGAGGTAGGAACTCTCACAAACGTTTCAGACCAACTATTCCAAAATAGGATGTGACACAGACAGTGGGTTCATTACCCTTTAGTTCTGTTTATTATATTTGGTTGATTTTGTTGTAGTGCAGACATCAAGCTTGTTGTTGTTGTTGGTTTCTTAAGGTTGGTTATGAATATCAGAATTCTTATAAATAATTCACCACATTAATTAGGATCTCAAATGTGCCATAGGAAGACTTTTGAGCATCCCAGGACAAATCCCAGCCCATTATAAGGAAGAACCATGGTTCCTAAAATCTAGACTGAGTCCAAGGGTTCTGAGAGCCAAGACAGAAATTCCTTGGTTCCTATAGCTTTGAAATCTAAATGTTGTATGAGTCAGGTCATGATCTTCAAAACAATGAAGTCCTGATCTTCAAATGCATATTGCTAGCTCTTTCTAATCATATATAGTTTAAATCTGACTCTATGAATTTATGAAAAACCACAAGTAACAAATATTATCTACATATTTCTATCTGTAGGTTTTCAGGAAGAGAAATTCAACTTGAAATAAATTGATTTACACTTATCTGTAAATGTTGCATATATGTGTGGTCAAAAACTCCTACAAACCCCATTTTTTCTTTTAAATGTATTAGATTAAATGACTTCTGGCAAATATTCTTGTTTAGTACATCCCAACGTAAGAGTCATATTTTTATTTTTTTAAACATTTATTTTATTTATTTATGTATTTTGTATGTGGTGCTGAGGATTGAACCCAGTGCCTCATGTGTGCAAGGCAAGCCCTCTACCACTGAGCCATGACCCCGGCCCCAAGAGTCATATTTTTAGAAAGCTGATATATCATAACCTGTATTCCCACAAAGCCAAATGTTCTACGAAGTGAGGACCGTGAGCAAATAAAATTTAAATACCCAGAATATAATCTCGAGTTTTAGACTGTTTAGGGTAAATCACTGTAATTCTGAAATTAGTGGAATATTGGGAATATATAATTTTCACATTTCCTCTTAAAAAGATATTGGTAGCTAGAATGTAATCTGGTGTATATATATAGTTTTTTCCTTGCAAAAATAAAGATGGATTATGTAATATTCCTTGCTGCCAGAATGTCAAATCAAGGAACAAAATGCTATATTATCTGAGGGCAGATAATAATTAAAAGAAAACAAGAAATTGAGAAGTTAATGAAAAGCTGAATCTACATCTAGGTGTTCTCTAAGATGCTACTGAATCTACAACTCTGGGTTCATACTCAAGAATAAAATTTGGTTCAGAATGAAGATGGGTTTACTGACAAAGAGCAAAGCAATCCATGCCTTAAAATCTCACCATATGGTTAACTAAATAGAGATGAGATCAAATCATGGTTATTAGCATCAGAGAACAAGGTTCAACCTCAACTTCTGACAAGGTGATTGAAAATAATTACACAGCATTGAGCTAAGAAACTCAAGTTCCATATATGGTTCAGTCCACAGAGTGGGAGTCTAGGGAAAATGGAAGAACCTGGGAGAGGGAATCTGTGAGTGCTTCTCTCTCTATGGTCTTTAATTAATTGGAGCTCATTCCTATGCTTTAGATAATTTTGCCAAACATATAATGTTTATGTTTTTTTTACAGCGTGTGATATCCCAAGTAGTTCAGAACTCTATTTGATATATGTGCTTTATCCTGATAAATTGCAATTATCTCAAAAATGTAAGTATAAGCCAGGCATGGCAGCACAACCCTGTAATCCTAGCTACTCTGGAGGCTGAGGCAGGAGGATCTCAAGTTCAAGGGCACTTGGGCAATTTAAGGAGATCCAGTATCAGAAATAATGATGATGATGATAATAATACAAGAGCCGGGGATGTAGTTCAATGGCAGAGCGCTCCTGGGTTCAATTTCTAGTACCACACACACATACAAATTTAGAAAAAAATTAAAAGTTATCTCCGGGCATGGTGGTGCATTGCCTGTAATCCCAGTGATTTGGGAAGCTGAGGAAGGAGGATCCCAAGTTCAAAGTCAGTCTCAAACTTAGCAAGACCCTAAGCAACTTAGCAAGACTGTCCCCAAATAAAATATGAAAAGGACTGGGTATATGGCTCAGTGGTGAAGTGCTATTGGGTTCAATCCCTGGTACCAAAACAAACAAACCAAAAAACAACTTAAAGTTATCAAAGCAACATTCTAAAATGATAAGGAAATTAGGTACTCAATTTCAGAGACATTGTGCATGTCAATGCCTGGGTTCACGAGATGAATGAGCTTAGGTTTTCTCATTTATAAAATGGTGAACCTAACTCTTCTCACTGCAGAGTACCACCGTGGGAACTCTCCTCAGAGGGTGTCCTAATGTAAATGAAGCACAACTTTCTGTTGAACTTTAGAGTTGCTTATTTAAAACTCTAGTTGGGTCAAGACTGCCCTGCAGCTGTTTTGCCACATTCTTTTCAAGGCAGCCTCCTCACAGGGCAGCTGAATTTAGTGTCAGGTTTTTTTTCCTGGAATTCCCATTTATTTGCAAATAGTGGACTTGCCCTGCAATGCATCCTCATCTTCTCTACTTTTTCAGAATTTTTCACTATGTGACCCAGTTTCCTGCCCTTGCTCCTGCCAGTATGACCTCTGTCCATGCATCTGCCTTCTTCCACCTGTCTGCCTCTGCCCCTTGCCTTGCCTCTCTCCCTGGGTTCCTACCCCTGCCTTTCTAGCTCTCTCCCTTGCACAGTCTGTCTCTGCCTTTGCCCTGGAGGATACCCAGTATGAGCAGTTTGTCCTAGAACTGTTAACGGTATTGGTTGGACAGACTTGTGTAAGTTGACTATTCTGCATATCACCCTTTTAGTGACTTGACTTTAGTAGACTGGTGAGTTGTCTAAAATATATACCATGAAAATTTCAATACCAAAATATGATATTCTTCCTTTTTTAAATTAAGAGTGTATTTACTTGACTTAGTTTTTCAAAAACTTTCCTGTTCTCCACAGACACTAATTATTGTCAGTTTTTTTTATTTTGTACATTTCTTTTTCTTGATGTTTTCAGTACTTGAGGATTTCTTTCCTTTTTTTCCTGAGCCACGTAAGAAATGTGATTAGAATGCTTAAGTGCTTTATAACACACTTTTTACATATTTGGGGCATTGTTTCTCCGTTAGTAAAATTTGTTTTGTCCATACTAATTTGAAGATCACTTTGACAGGTACTTAGTCTCCATTTTTCTTTTTTCCTTTTCTTCTTTTTCATCCTTTTCTTCTTTCTCTAGACTTAGAAACATCATCCTCTTTCATTGTTATTTTGTGTAGTCTGAGCACATCATGACCTCTATCATCCTGATATTGTCCTTAATATTACTTAAAACTGATGGGCATTTTGTAAATATCCCTTTATTTCATTTCAATAAAGTCTTCAAAATTAGAGTAATTTTTAGACTCCCTTGATGGCCATCTTAATCTGTTTCGTATGTTTATTCATTTTCCATAATATTTCTCAAATGTATCTATATATAGTTATAGATATAATGTATTTGAAAAATACCAAAAAATAAAAATACATAAAATAAGAAGAAATCCACCTATTGTTTCACAAAAGATACCTACATGAGACATTTATTGGACTTCCTTCCATTAAGGGCCTTTAAAATGTTAAATTATGTACTTTTAGTCAAACATTCGGCTTTTCATTTGTCATTTGTTTTTCTATTTTTATCTGTGATGTTTTAAATTTTGGTACAAACGATTTTATCATTTTTCTTTCTTTTTTTTTTTTTTTGGTACCAGGGATTGAACTCAGGGGCACTCGATCACTGAGCCACATCCCCAGCCCTATTTTGTGTTTTATGTAGAGACAGGGTCTCACTGAGTTGATTAGTGCCTCGCCGTTGCTGAGGCTGGCTTTGAACTCGCAATCCTACTGTCTCAGCCTCCCTAAGTGCTGGGATTACAGGCTTGAGCCATCGCGCCCGGCTCAATTTATCATTTTTCTTTTATGATTATACATTTTCTCTCTTTTCTATCATTGCCATTTATTATTTCATATACAATGAATACCTGTATATATTTTGCCTAGATTTATCAATTTAAAATATTTTGTTGCATGTATGTGTTCTCTCTCTCCTCTCTTTAGTCTCTCTCTCTCTCTCTCACACACACACACACACACACACACACAGACACACACAAATAAAACAAAATGCAGAAGACACATGAAATGTTTCTAAAAACATTTACATAAAATAATGCATTTATGATTACCAAGAACTTAATATTGATAAAATATACAATTTGACATATAATTTATATTCTAATTTGTTAATTTACCAGCCCCCCCATACACACACACAAATTTCCTTTTAGGTTTTTACAAAAAATATATATATTTTTTAATCTGAGAGAAAAACAAGAGTAATCCATTCCATTGGGCTGTGCTATATATTTAATTGCTCTCATTCCAGAATTGTGCCTGAGCCTTCTCCTTCTTGTGTTTTCCTTTTTCCATTTTTTCTCTCTCCCTCCTTTCCCACAAGACAGACATTTTGAAAAGTCCAGGGTAGTTGACTCATGAATTATCCTATACTTCTGATGATTTATGCATAATTAGATTCAGGTCAGACTGGGCCTTATGCTCAGCAGTGATGGTTTGTACTTCTGACTGCATCACTTCAGTAAACATACCCTGTGGGTTGTCCATAGCTAGTGATAATAAGTTTGGATATTTGTTTAAAGTGTTTCCTACCACAGCTCTCCTTTCTAATGATGCAGTGATGTGAGACTATGAAAGTACATGAACGGGTTGGTTCTAGTCATCAATGATGATTCTTTCATTGGTGATTTAAAAATTATGATTTTTCTGTTTTACTCTGTATATTTATTAGCAGAACTTATTTAAAAATTTTTTTAAAAGTGCCTTTTTGTTTCTCTACTTTGAGTATCTCAGAAGATTATGGACTTTTATTTTATTCAATGAATTACAATCTATCATTGTGTCATTATTTCTATACTCAAATTGTCCCTTTTTGCTCAGCACGATTCCCTCAAGCTGGATGAAGATGTCTTCATTTTTCTTTGTGATCATCTCTGATTTCTGGCAAAAGAAGGTATTGACTCAATTAATTTTCTGAGGAGTCGTTCTTTCTTTTAGTGGAGATAGCAGTCCTGATCTGGGTGTGTGTGCTCATGGCAACAGTGGTTTTGCTGCTTCTATTTCCTCTCACTGAGCAGATCTGCATGCATCCATCTAATGAGGACTCTATAATAACAACCCCAATTCAAATCCAGCACTGTAGGGCTTTTTCTCATTCTCTTTCATTCCTTATCTATATATTTCTTAAGCAGTGACAACCCTAGATACTACAAACATAATTATACATCTTTCACTGTATCTTATTATAAAAAATTAAGAATTGCTAGACCAATATCATAATAAAAATAAACATACTTAGAAAATCTATTATGTAATTTGCAAGTGTTGCATTTCTTTTTGTTCTTAGGTGATAGACTATTAAGTGTGTAAAGATTCTGTGCTCACTGGTTTCTGTTTACTTTTGATTTTAGTATTTGCTTTTTCCTCCTTCATTTTTATTTAATTTTATTTTAAAATATATAAAAAATGTATGTTAAAAAATCAAAACTGAAAATGTTTTCTTAGAATCTGTCCCACACCTATTCCATTTTCCTTATTCCCACTCTCCTTATTAGGTACCATTTGCTACAGTTTCTGGTTTATTTCTTCTGAAATTCTCTCTGAAAACCTAAGGATGTAAGCACAGGTGCAACATACACACACACACACACACACACACACACACACACACACCCTAGACTAATTAATTAAAACCACTGGGGAAGAGTATTATGCATACTGTTTTTTTTTTTAAATGCTTTTAGTTGTAGATGGACACAATGCCTTTATTTTATTCTATTTTATTTTTATGTGGTGTTGACAATTGAACCCAGTGCCTCACACATGCTAGGCAAGCGCTTTGCCACTGAGCCACAGCCCTAGCACTGCATAGTATTTTTGAAGCAAGTTCCCTAGATCATTTCAATTTGCAGCCAAGGCTGAGGAAAAATATTTTAAAGATTTTTTCAAATCTTTCTTTTGTAAAGCCTGGTATCCATTAGATACAACCACGAGATTGCCCCTGTATCCATTTCAGCAAATATTCTTTCTTCTTGGCAGAATTCCATTCATGGCAGAAGTTTTCTTATCACTTCCTATCCTTACAATGATGAGACTGTCAAGAAGAAAAGTCAAGAATGTGTTCAATTCACCACTTTCAGTTGAATCAGACAACCATCTGCATTGGTTGCAGTTTTCATCAGTGTGCATTTATTCAAAGAAAGAATGTTTGAATAAATGTATGAATGGGTACAATTGTGAATTAATTAGCAAATTGACTTGTGACAGTTTCCCTTTATGCTTCATGAACCAATTATTCACTCCCTCTATCTTTCCAAGTAGTTTATTGTAAACCACTGCAATGAGGTCACTTCTTCTCTTTGATTCCAATGCTCTCGCACTCAGTTCTCCACAGGCGTTTTGCTATTAGCTGTATGACGATTGAAAAATAATCACTTATTTTTTCCAAGCTTCCTCCTCTCTAAAGTGGCGCACAATGATGCTCTTAAAGGACCCTTTTGAATATGTATATAAAGATGTAAATATACTCTTTTAACAAATTTTAAGATGATATTTTGTGCCATAACTGTTATTCACTCTAGAACAATGATACCTGGAAATCTGTGCATTTTCCCCTGTAATAAAACTATAGTTGTTCCCCTTTTTTGCTAATGCTTTGTGAATTGGTATGCAGAGATTTAGGTCATTAGTATTATTCTTGGTTATCATTAGAATTTTCTTGCTTTACAACATAATGTTCTGCTTTGGAGTATTTCAACTGACTTCTAAGGAAATGAATCAAATGCTAGAATCTGAGCATTAAAATTTGAAATGATAGAGTCTGGGAATATAATTGGTAGAGTGTGTTCAACATGCACAAGGCCCTAGGTTCTATCCCCAATGCCAAAAATTATTGAAATGATAAAGAGTTCATTATTCTATATTTTTAATTTTGTATTTATGCAAAAGGCTCACAATAAAAATTTTAAAAATAGCCAATAAAAGTATTTGACCAATCAACAAAAATGTTGATGTGATATAAACAGAAGATGTAATAAGAGGGCACATTTATATTTTTCTTTATTATTCATTTATTTATTCATTTATTTTCTGATAAATTCTACTTCCCCCAACCAGTGAAGCTGCAATTCCCCTTCAAACTGAGATAAAGTTCTTGTATTTAGGTATAGGTCTATATTGTTTTGTATTATCTCTTTCTAAAATATTAAAGGAAGCTCCTGAAAAATCAGAGAACTTTGAAGCTTTTAAAAGTCAAGGATACTTGCTTAGCAATTCCAAGCTGATTAAGAATTCTATCAATAAGAGCCTATGTCCACATGTGAGACAAAATAATTTTTATTAGGCCTCCAATGAACATTTTGCAGATGAATATGATTGATTTAGACTCTGAATGTAAGAGCTAAATACTTGAAATGAAAGGCTGCTCTGGAGCCATGTGACCTGGACAGTCACACAGGGCCTAGCAATCTCAGGAATCCACATTAGGTATAATACCCTGCTGTGCTATTTTGGAATTCATAATAATTTTTAAGTAGGGCTTCACATTCTAATTCTTTACATGTCCAAACAAATCATTGCTCCTATACAAAATTAGTTATTCAAAGATACCTGTTTTTAGGGAAGAATCAGAAAAGAATTAAAGAATAAATACTCAAAAGAGATTAGAATAACTAGCACCAAAGGCTAAAATAGCTACACAAGCCTCCAGGATGTGAAACATAGTGAAAAGATTCAGTAGTAATTGTGTGAGGAGTCTCCATTCACATAATCAATGATGGAAACAGAGAAATTGATTCTACCTTAATAATTAATGACAATAGTATTGTGCTCCCTGCCCTCCTACAAAATTATGAAAAATTTTTTCTAGTGATACAGAGGTCTGATTTAACATTTTCAAGAATAATTATCAAGCTTCTAGATCCTGACAATTGTGTCCTTAAAAAGGCCTTTTTTTGGAAAAAAAAATCTTGGAATAACACAAAATTGATTTATTTTTCATTATGCCCAGCACAAAAAGCACATTTGCACAGATGGGATTAGTCTTTGTCTAATGCTTCTCATAGGCCCCTTGCTCCAGATCACCCATCTCCAAGAGTTAGGAAAACATGCATGGCAAAGGTGACAGTACAACCCTGGACTTTTAGGCTATCTCAGTCTCTCCTCACTGTCAATAAACAGACTTTATTCTCTGGGGCCGTCAGATGAGCAGCTTCACAGATGCTAAACTTCCTAAAAATTAAGCACATGTAAGAAAAAAAGAAATTACAGTTACAGCAAATGCCACCCTGCTAATGGTTTCAATAGGGACATTAGTGAATTAAACGGGTGTGAGGAAACTAAATCTCTTAATTTTGCTTCTGTCAGTGAGGCAAATTGGCCAGATTTTATAATTTATTTAATTTTCATATGTACCAGAATGGACTCTTCCTTTAAATCAATTGACAACATTGTCCTTTGTTTTCTTCTTTAAAATAATAGTCTGTTTTTGTGGCTGTCTGGTTGGCCACTCAGAGCTGACCTCTGCTCCAGCCAACTGCTGCAATTAGTTGGTGGATAATTCAGCATATTTTTATACCTGTCAAGCCAGCTTTATACCAACATCTGCCTTGACAATTCAAAGAGAGAGATCAGTGTATGTTTATTCAGGTTCATGTGAAAATGGAAAATTTAAGCAGTGCAGGTTAATTGTCCAACTTAACAGCCAGGTGTAACAGCTCTGTTGAGCGCCTGTCACCTGCCACTTTCTCTGGCCGTAGATTTGTTTTTAGCCTTTTGCAATCCCTTGTCAGTTGATGTACAGTACCATCTCTAATTGCAGAAATTGACTCATCTGTATCTGGTGAATAAGTACACAATATAACAATAGACAAAATCACTGAAATGGGGTATTTTAGGTGAAAATATGTGGCTCTGTCAGTTGTGTCTGGTAAAGTTGCTAATCAGAAATTTATTGTTGTTTCATTGAAGATGAAACATTGTATTCATCTCAGGTATTTCCAATATTTGAAATAATTCTGAAAACTCCCCTGTAAGCAAAACACTGTAATATTGAAAAGCAATATATTTTTCTTTTCCAATGTTCTCCCATAGCACCATCCAGAAAATTGTTTGAAAATAAGATTTTTTTCCAGTGCAGGTTATGGCACTGAATTTTTTTGAATAGTTTATGCAGTTTCTGTTTTTTAATGGAGGGGAGTTTTAGTTGTTTAAGGTAACACCCGGTGTTCTGAGAGGGATTTGAAATCCCACGTGACCACATTTAGTTCTCCTGTATCCCACTAACAGAATTATGTATGTTCACCATTTTTATCTTGCTTTCAGTAAATTCTGTTAGATAACCTTCACGGTTCTTTCCAAGTGTAGGATTCCATGGTAACTGGTCAGTCCATGAAGTAAAGGTTGCATATACTTCACACAGAAGTACTTTAAATGTAGACCCCCCAGGCTACTCCCTTAGATAATTTGTTTTAAAAAAATCTACAAATGGCCAGGATAATCTGCCTTTTAATATGTATCCAAAGAATTTGCTAATTCAAATCCTCTGCAAATCACACTGTGAGAAACATTGCTGCAAGATCATTTAAGATCTCTATAATTTTCCCTTAGTTTTCCATTGCTTCTGATGATCTTCATTGTCAACTAAAGTTGACAAAGCAACAAGGAGTTTCAGAGCTTGCAGTTGACATCAGATATACCTAAAACCTAGTAAGTACCATTGAGAGATTTCATCAGATTTGGGGAGGATGGATGTTCATAGACAAAACTGTAAACTGAAGTAGCAGAAAATATCAAATGCATGGTATGTAGAGGAGCATCACAGGGGTTTAGTGAGTGATCCATCACTTAAGATTAGGGAAGTCTTCCTGAAAGAAATGAGACTTCATTTTACCTTTGAAGTCATAACTGAAGAGAAGAGAAAATGAGACTTCAGAACTACAAAAAGCATTAATAAATAAATACAGAAGAATATGCATGTGGAATATTTGGGGAAGAGTGTTGGGATAATCATTGTTAGATGTCTATGAGTATAAAGAGCAAAGATGAATTCAATATAAAAACAGAAAAGAGAATTCCTAGGATTACAATGGTAAACGTGAGTTTGCTGGCCTTTAGAATCCAAAGGACTTGCCTTCCTTCAGAGGCCACATAGATGTGAAGTCTCCTCTCCTGTCAGTAGGTTTTCTTCATCTTGCTCTCTCTGTCCATCTCGTTCACTACCATCAAGGCTTAGTTGCTCCCTCTTGAACATTGTGCATATTTGAGTGTAGTTAAATGGAGCACCTCATTCATACAGTAGTTTCTTGTTGAACAATATGGATAGAATTATTTTCTTATCAGACAAATTCAGAATTTCTGTGTAAGGGTGTTTGAATACATAATATGGGATATAACTAAAAATTAGGACACAGTTTTTGTTAGTATAAAAATACTTCTCAAGAATTAGAATGAAAATCATGCAGATCAGTTGATATGCAATAGTTGCCCCTTATCTTTGGTCTGAAAATATATGGAAAATTCCACAAATTAACAATGCAAAAGTTTAAAACTGCAATTTCACACTCTCCCACTTTGGCCTGCCCAAAATGTACATTGTCCCTTTGTCCACATTCTTTTACTCACTAATGGCCCTAAACTACCGGAAGAGTAATACTGACTACTATGGTATGACAAAAAGTATCTGTACATTGCTTCTGTTCTGTGGAAATTCTCAACTTAATACAAGAAAAATAAATGCTGAGGTTGCTAAGGTCTATGGTAAGAACAAATCTTCTATCCATGAAATTGTAAAAAAGGAAAATGAAATGAAAATGAAATTCATATGAGTTGCTGTTATATCTCACAAACAGCAAAAGTTATGGCCACAGGGCAAAATAAGTGCTTAGATAAGATGGAAAAGACATTGAATTTGTGGGTGGAAGACATGAGCAAAAGAAAACATGTTCTAATCAATGGCAATGCGTTACCAGAAAGCATCGAGCCTATATTAAGACTCAAGCAAGAGGTTTTATAAAGCAAGTGACACCAAAACACTTAATTCAAGTAAGAGATAGTTACACAGATCAGGAGTAAGTTTAGAGTGAAAACACAAAAAATTACTAGACAGGCTGTGTTAGTGAAGTAACTGCTGCTACATTTCCAAAAGAGTTTTTAAAAAATTAAACAAAAAAGGAAATCACCAAAATGAAGTCCTTTATTGTGATGAAATCTTGTTCTTCTGGGAGAAGATGCTCAAAAGAACTTAAATTCATAAAAATACAAATGAGGAACCAGGGTGCAAAGCATGGAAGGAAAAGTTGAAACTGGTTCTCTGTGGCAATGTTATGGGTATATAATAAAGCCAAGCATAATTTACAGTGTGCAGAACCCATGGACTCTCAAAACTAAAAGTTGTCAGCTTGCGTTCTGGCAACATAAGTGAAAAATATTTGAAAAAGCAAGGGTTAGAATTTGAAGTCCAACTAGTAATAGACCGTGCACCTGGACATCCTGAATCTATTTACTAGGGAAATCAAAATGCCAATGTTGTATTTTTAGCTCCAAATACAACCTCATTTCCTTAGCCCTTTGACAGGGACTTCATTCAGCTGGTCAAGGTCACATACATCTGTCTGATATTTGATTATATTTATCAGAAATTGGTATATACCCTACTGGACATAACGCAATACCAGAAATCATTCACTATTGCTAACACAATACCATATATCAATGCTGCATAAATCAATGGGTAGATTAAAACCAAAAACTATAAATACCTGCTGGAATAACTATAAAGTTGTAAATGATTTTAAAGTCTTCTTGAGGATCATTTGAGAAAAGAAAAATCATTGACACAACTTTACAAGGTATAGAAATATTTGCCACATGTTTGATGAAGTAAATAAAGATAAATTGAAGGATATCAAGGAGTGCTAACAAATTAGAAATTGGAAAAACTTGTTGAGTCATCGATAGAGGGAGAGGAAGACAGAACCTGGAGCAGAATCAGCAATGTGAAAATTACTGAAATTTGCCAAAGTAAAATTATATTGATATTAAAAGACAAAATTATGGAACATGATCTTTAGATGAAATATAGCATTAAAGTCACCCATATGATGCTTCAAAGATTCAATTTATTCAGCAACACTTTGATGAATTAAAATAAAAGAGATAATTTCTGATTGAAATCTTCTTTCAAGAAATTTTAGCAAAATCTTTCAACTCTCAATGATTCCCAGCCCTCAACATCATCTACTCCTGACATCCAACTATCAATATCAACATTGATTATTATCTGGATAATCCCAAGCAGGTGATCCTCCTTCTGTCAGAATGTCAGTTGAGGCATAATGTTGTGCCTCGATGCCAGTATCATCCACTTCCCCTCATGTCATGTAGCTATTGCATCATCTCACATTCTCAAAAGAAGGGTGAGCACAGTACAGTAAGATATTTGGAAAGAAAGAGAGAGCACATTCATATAACCTTTATCACAATATATTGCAATAATTGTTTTATTTTATTACTTATTTTAATTCATCTCATATTATATTGAATTTATAAATTAAACTTTTTCATAGATATTTATGTATAGGAAGAAATATAGCATATAAGGTTCTATATTATCTGTGGTTTCAGGCATCCACAGGGCCTTTGAACTGTATCATCCACAGATAAGATGGGGGTGGCTATACAATTTCTTATTTTCAGAGTCAGAAAACTGGCTGTTTAGAAATAAATTTATCCATCTCAGTAATAGATGTGTTTGATCTGATTTAAGAACCTTAAATAAAAGCCATCCACAACCTAAGTACCTTACATTTTTCTACTTTCTCATTTAAGGGAGCTATCTCACTTCTCTCTCCTCCTTTCCTTCTCAATGGGTATAAAATGAGGTGAGTTCACATACTTCTTTGGAAAGTCTATAGAAAGGCCCCTCCCGGTGAAATCTCTACAAATGGCTCCGCAGCTGGAGTGGAAGGTGGGATGGGAAATAATAACATGGTACAGAAGATGACTGCTTCACAGCAAAACTCTAAGTAAAAAAAGAATACTGAAATATATGCAGTGAGTAAAATTTTGGCAGAAAATAATAAGAAAGAATGCTCAATGGAATTTAATTAACAAACATTTATCAAGCACAAATTTCTCACAAGGCACTGAGGCAATCGCCTCTCAAGGTTTTATATTTTCTTGAATTCATTCTTCTCTTCAAAGTTAGTTTAAGTGTCCCCTCTATAGCATATAAAAGGAGATAATATTCCAACTGAGAAGGGCTTTTGATATCATTAAGTACTTTGAACTTATCCTGTAGGCAAAGATCAGCCATTGAGGTTTTTTGAGCATAGAGCATACTGGGCCATAGACTTTTCTGAATAGATGATCCTACTGACATTGAGACACTCATTGCAAAGTGGAGGCTAAGGGTCACTATTGAAACTCTCAGGCATAAGGGGTGACTGGAATAGTAAGGTGGGAAGTAAGGGATAGACTAGGACACCAGAATGGTTGGATTTCAGTGTCAGGCAGAGTATATTAGAATCAAGATCTGAATGCCCAAAACACAGGCCTTTGTTTAAAAACTATGGCCATATTATTTTTGACTTTGTGTTTCCTCTATCAGCTGTTATCAAAACGCTTATATGCTTTAATGTTCTCTAATTTTCATATTCAATATTTTCCCTTGCTTGAACATTTTTCTGAGTTTTTGCTATTAAAATTGATTTCTCTTGCCCTCACGGAGGAACTCTAAAAAGTCTTACCTCTGATTTTAAATTTTTCTTTCAGTGGATGTTTCTGACCCTTGAAATTGAATAAATTATTCCTATCCTATTTTCCAGCTATCTTGAATATTAAACAGCTAAATCATTATTTGACAATGTTAATGTGAAAATATCTTACATTCACTTGTTTGCTAATAACTTTAAAGTACTTTCCACTAAAGGCTTGGTCCCTTTCTGATATAAGGCAAGAACATTTCCACTGTGGAGTAACCTACTTTCTTGTCTCAGGCCTTGTAATAATATCCATTTACTTTTGTGCCAGAAAATATTGACTGGTTTATTTCTATCACATGGTTTGAGTGTCTCATTTAAATAAGGAAGAGATTTTTAAAAATGAAAGGCTGTTCAACAGCTTGTTTTGAAGATGTCAAGGCATGCACTATTCCTGGGTCAAAGAGAGTGCAAGATTCCAAGGTGGAATCTATATTTTGGCCATTTAGATTTCTTCTTAGGATACTAACCTAGTCACATTCTTATCACAGTTTTCTGTTTGAAAGTCTATCATTTTCTAATGATTTGTAAGTAGTTTTTGTCAATAAAGGATAGTAGTAACCATTATTTATTATTATTGTTTCATGTATTTTTCAGAGTTAATTGTTTTCTGTCTCTGTCCTGGACATCACCTGTGTGGTTCCTGTGTGGTGAAAAGATTATTTTTCAAATGTGACTGTAAAGTTTAATTTGGGAACTATTGAAGACTAATAACACAATGTCCCAGACTAAAGCCTCAAGGGTTATTCAAATTTAATTTCTTTATTCCCACATTTCGAACTCATTACACTTGCTAGGATAGAGTTAGCACAGCAAAAATGCCAAATGTTTATGTAAGTCTTACATTTCAAATTCCCTCTTAACCAATAATTGCCTTGGATTTCCTCATGTGATCACTCCCAATATATACATTGTAGCACCATGTGCCTTTCATTAACAGCACTTATTGAAACTGGCTGAATTTGAGGGCCCCCCTCTGTATTAAGAACTTTCTCATGCTGAATGTGGACCCTGAAGGGCTGCAACACCCCAACCTTGAGGGTCACCAATTAAGTCTAGAGTGGAGACTGCCCCTCGTCAGGCCTGTGTAGCACAGGCTACCTAATCTACACATGCAAGTCACCTGGCCTCTGGCTCTATAAATTGTAACTCCTTCCGTGGGGCCAGAGGGAGATGCATTCAGGCTTTTTCTCTCCAGTTTAATCAAACTGCATAAAGTTCATTTTTCCTTTTTCCATCCTTTGCCTATTTCTTATGAAGGTGACTAGCTGAAACCAGTCAGTGACCCAGTGGGGTCTCCGGGCTAGGATCCTGGTAACAATGTCTCCATTTTAACATTAGAATATTGCTGTGATAAATTATAGGATTTTCCCCTTACTCTGTTTTAAATTCCTTGAGTACTGAGCAATCAACAATTTATTGTCCATCATTAATTCCCAGGAGCTGAATATAGCACTCAGAATGAAGTAAACATTGAGAAATATTTATGAAATAATGGATATGTTATTATTATTAAAATACTAAATTTACGGGCAAACATTTGTCACTTATCAAAGTAAAATGCCTTTCTGATGACCATATAGTCAGTAAATAGGACAACTGAAACTTGAATGCATTATGATTTGCCTCAATTTAATCCTATGGTTTTCTCATTTTATTGGTTTCCTAGATATTTTACATTGTCTACTCTTCCCTTTAGATTTTTTCATGTCATCTTTTCTTTCAGTTTGTTAAATTTTAATATGGCCAGATGTATCCTGGAGTGAAAGTTGCCATTGCTGAAAATTCTAAGTCAAAAATGAGAAAATAATGTTGGAATATGTTGTGGCTTCTTCCAGAAAGACAATAAACATTTTTAGAATGTTTTGTGGCAGTCTCCACAGTCCTAAATGTCCCTTTTGAGCCATGAATTAAGAAGTCTTAATTAAATTTTATTAAAAATTCATTTGTCAGTCTTGCAGTTGTCTTACAAGCCTCTGCTTCCTTTCCTTCCCCTCCCTTTCTCTGATAACCCTCCCTCCTTCCTTCCTTCTGCTTTTTTCTTCTTTTGCTTCTTCATATACAATAATCATATTATATATAGCATAAACTTACTTTCTATGCCTCATTTATTTTTCATTTGGAAATGTAGATCTTAGCGTACCATACTTTACACATTAGAAATTCTAGGAATTTCACATTAAGTGTCCTGCTAAGGATGAGTCCATTAAGACTAGGGCAAATGATAAAATGTAGACAGAAAAAAAAAGTATATTATCAAAAATGATATCAAAAATGAAAAAAAAATGCATACGTAGGTGTAAAGTGATCTAGTATAGTGTCTGACCCCAGTATAGCAAATGTACTTGCCCAACCCTAGCATTGTGGCTAATTCCAGACACTCTATCTAGGGATACACAATCCATGGTAGCATCATGCTGGAGAACTCATGATAACAGAGGCCATTCACCGGTCTTTGTTTTTCTCTGTAAAGCAATGGACGAACACATGAAGGTACGCAGCAAAGGTCATAAAATGTGAAACATTCTGTACAGTGGAACTTCACTTTGTGGCAATATCTAGATCTTAGATGAAGAAACAGACTGTTAGTTAGCAGTCCAGATTAGTTATAAGGAAGGAAGGAGCTATCTTATAATAAGAAAACATGGTTAGTGGATCACTTTTGGCTAAATGAGCAACTAGAGCTTTGCTTTGTCTTCAATAATCTTTAACCTCTTTATCAGTGAGGTCATATTGGTACTTATCATTAGAATGAAGCAGATGCAATTGGATACCTGAATCCAGAATGAATGAGTTTGCTCATTTCTTGTTGTTTCAATCTGCAGCTGAAGGAAGAAGAGAAAACTTCGGGCATTTTAGGAATCCCACTGAAACACTTCATTCATGAAAGAACTTACTTTCCCCTCTTAACGAAGGCCTAAAAAATAATTTCCCCTGGTGCTAAGTGGAGAATGAAAAAAGTCAATGCCTTCAAATGTTAAAAAAAACTTGAAACGAAAACTTTCTTTAAATATTTATTTCCTGGTTCATTTTATTTACTTAATTTTTTAAATTGAAGCCAAGCCAGAGTGGAAGCCACCAAAGATCTCTGAATTGTAGATACTCTGCAGTAGTTGAACTTCACTGGTCCCCAGATCTCCCAAGACCTATGTGCTAAGTGGATGAGTGTACAATCAGAGTAAACAAGTATTTATTTTTTCACTTTAAAGATCATAATTGAATGAATGTTATGGTTTAGCTATGGTGTCTCCTAAAAGCTCATGTATGAGACAATGCAAGAAGGTTCAGAGGAGAAATGATTGGGTTATAAGAGTCTTAACCCCAATCAATTATTTAATCCCCTGATAGACATTAACTGAGTGGTAACTGAAGTGGTAGGGTGTGGCTGGAGGAGGTAGGAATTGGGGCATGGCTTATATACATTTGTATCTGGCCAGTGGAGTCTCTCTCTCTGCTTTTTGATCACCGTGATGTGAGCTGCTTCCCTCTTCCACACACTCTACCATGATGTTCAGCCTCACCTGAAGCCTGGAGGAATGCAGCTGGCCTTCTATGGACTAAGACCTCTGAAACTGTGAGCCCTCAAACATTAACATATCCTTCTCTATAATTGTGCTGGTTGGGTCATTTAGTCACAGCAGTGAAAAAGCTAACTAAAACAACTACATTATCAAAAATTGTATAAAAAGTATACATTTTCCCAGAATATTTTCACCTCTTTTACTGACCTCTGTACATTTGCCTCAACTCTAACTACATTTCTGTGTTTATGTTAGTGGTATATAATTCTTGAATTGTTCATTTCAACTTTGCTACACAAAGATATTAGACACAGAGAAACATGTGAAATTGCTTTTAGAAGTCAAGATTTGTCTACCTATTAAAACTATTGACAAACATGTAGAATAAAAACAAGGTGAAACGTTAACTTCTGAAATGTAAACCTATTCAAGATTTTGAGACTGAGGAGGATAAGATGGGCCATAGGGCTTGTTATGGTTGGTATATGCTGTGTCTCCCCAAAAAACTCATGTGTTAGTGCAGGAATTTTCAGAGGTAAAATGATTAGATTGTGACAGCTGTACCATTATCAGTGGATTAATCCATTTAATAGGTTAATAACTTGAATGGATTACTGGGTGGTAAATGCAGGCAGGGGTCATGGCTAGAGGAATTAGGTCACTTGAATGTGCCTTTGGGGATTATACATTTTGTCCCAGGAGTGCTCTCTCTCTCTCCTTCTTGGATCCCATGAGCTAGGCAATTTTATCTGCCTTGCCCTTCTGCCATGATGCTCCACTTTACCTCAGGCCCAAAGCCATGGAATTGGCCCACATTGGACTGAAGCCTCTGAAACCATGTGTCAAATAAACACTTCTTCCTCTAAGTTGTTCTTGTCAGGTATTTTTGGCTCAGTGTTGGGAAGCTGACTAACACAGGGCTATTGAGAATATGACATAATTGGTCATAGGGTTATCATGTTAGTTTTTGTGTTTAACTTCCTTCTGAAAGTGAGAGCTTTCAGTAAATGTCTTTGTGGAATGCTATAGCATACAATCAGCTGGTAATGATGTTGGGTATTCTGCTATGAAAATGAGAAGAGAAGAGAAAAATACACACCACTAAAGCCTCAATGGCCTGAAGTTTTTGCTCATGAGGAATATTTTCATTTGAAGGATTATGACTAGAGTGGGTAGTCTCCAAACAAATAAAATTAGTCTTGAGTAGTAGGCTTTTCAGCCATTTCCAAGCCAGGTTTGGGGGTTTTTGTTTTGTTTTGTTTTGTTTTAAGTCATTTTTCAGTTGGGAGCTTTCTCTACTCGGCTCAACTCATACCATGTAGTATTGATTACTGGGCCCGACAATATTGCAGGCACTGATACAAAGGCAGCTGCCTTATTAGAAAAAAAGTACATTTCTGTTTCAGAAATTGATTTGTCATACTGTAGATAGCAAATGAACTGATCCAATCCATGGATAAGAAAAAGATGAACTGTTGGAAACACAACCCAATGAACACATTTACAATAATTTTTCTTCTGCAGTTTTTTCTTCCGTCTTCAAGTTATGTGAATCACTGAACTTGAAAATCAGAAGTCATGCTATAACTTTTAAAGGTCCCTTAGGCTAACATGATGGTAAGCAATTTTATTTTTTCATTCCTGCAGTTTATCAAATCAATAGCATAGTCTTGTGGCAAGTGAGATTTACCCCTGGGTAATTAAATGCCCCCCAAGTTATTAGTCTTCATGATTGATCAAAACAATTGCTTATAGAAGTAATCTCTCTGGGACCCCTTGGGTCTTCTTCACTTGAGATTTCAACATTCTAAATACACCTATCTGCCCCACCCTCACTTCTAATTTACTACACTGGAGAGGCATAGTAGGATGCGAGTTGCCCAATGTGGAATATTTAATAGTCTATCCACTAAGCATAAGAAAAATATTTTAAGTAAATAACTATATCAAAGAGAAAACCTGAAAACTGATATATTGTGTGAATATTTTTGCCTCCTGCAATAGTAGCTGGACCCAATCTTTGGTATTCTTAGAGGAGTTCTGCCTAATAAATTGGATCTGTCTTTTGAAGCTTTATGCCAAACTACTGCTATTTGAGTCACATCTTAGACTGAGTGCTTTTGAATACTCAGAACTGAGAGAACTTTAGAAAGGTGACATGGAATGAGAACCCAGAGCAGCTTGCTGCCTATACCTGTTCATGGGTGAAACTCGTGGAGAAAGTGTAACATCTGGTAGGACAGCTGTGTATGTAATATTAGAGCCCAAGCCAATTGTGCATTGGGAGGATTCACTCACGCAGTTTAAGCACTCTCCTTCAAATCCGTGCTCGACTTTTCTTCTAGAATTCCTTGTGCAAACAGCTCTGAGTAAATTTCTAAGACAGGTATATTCTCTTCCCTGGATCTGTTTTTCCAGGAATACTATATTAGTGATGGGGAAAACACAGTTTAATACTGTAAAAAACTCACTTAACATCCAGAGAAAAAGAATGCAAAAATGAGAATATTTATAGAAAAGATGAGACACTGTTGCACAAATGCATGGGACCGTATATTAAAACTAAATAAAAAGAATACAAATAAGACTTAAACAATAATAAAATAAGTGTTCTATGTGTCAAGAAGAGACAAATATTCCCACCCAAACTTCACAACAAAAAAAATCATTACCAACTCAAAACAAGAGTTTAAGTGAACTGATCAAAACTCTGACTAGACTCAATTATTACCTCTATAAATAAGCATGATATAAAAGATGTTATAGAAATATGAAAAGTATTATTTATTTATAATAAATAATTTATTTAAAAGTATTATTTATCTATAATAAATAAAATATTTTCTTTCCCAAAGATTTATTTGTTCTCATCTTTGGCACTTAAGAATATGTTACTTGACAAAAGGGACTTACTTCGAGGTGTGACATAGATTAAAGACCTTGCGATGGGGAGATTATCCTGTATCATCCAAGTGGCCCAATTTAATCACATTTTTTTTTTTTTGCTAAAAACAGAATATCTTTCCCAGCTGTGCTCAGAAAGAGAGGTGACATTGTTTCCTTTGGAGTTGGAGGAAATACCTGGAGCCAAAGAATATAACCTGCCTCCAAAGGCTGGAAAACACAAGAAACCTTCTCCCCAGAACTTATAGAAAGGAATGCAGTCTTGCAGACTTTCTGATTTTTGCCTATTTAAGCCTATTTCAGACTACTAACCTATAGAAATGTAAGACCATAAATTTGTGTTGTTTTAAGTCCTCAAAGGTGTGGTAATTTCTATGGTTGCAATAGAAAAGCAGTGAATCAAGAAGTTATCATTCATCGGTAAACATATTAAGTGGAAATATTTTTTGGACATTCTTTGTCTTAGAAACTACTGCAAAACCACTGTGTAAGTCACTCAATATTTAATCCTATCAAATAATCATGACTATAAATAACAAATAATCATAATACCTGCTATTTGTTAAATGCTATTTATTGCAGGCATGTGATTAATGTTTTACATATATTATCTAATGTAATCTCAAAACATCTCTAGGAGGCAGTTATTTTTAACCTCATTTTATACATAAAAGACTTTAATCTCAGAGTTAAGGTGACACAACTAGCAATTAGTGCAGATATAATGTGAATTTGTATCTGTTTCATGTGAAGATCCTCACTTAGAGCTTATGTCCTTCACAAGACTGGGGAATTCAAAGTAGATGGACTAACAATGAGCCATGAAACAGAGGAAACTCTGTAAAATCTCATTACCTGGGTAAAAGAATCATACAAAAATTTAGGCAAATTATATAAATTTAAAATTATAATGATGAGCATAATTAATTTGTTTCTAAATTAAATTCTTCATTATTCTATAAATATAAAAAGAAGAATGGAGAAAAGTAAATAAATAATTATTTTCCCCTTATTATAAAAGTAAACATATTCAATTTCACTTTTAATGTTTGTAATTGGATGAAAACAGTCTTAGATATTTTTACTAAATATTTCATATTTTCTGGTTGTCAAAACTTAATGTAGCCTCCTTGAGAGACATTTACTGTAGACAAAATAAACAACAAAGAGGTATATAAAGCAGAAATATAGGACAAGATAACAAATATAAGATCAAACAAAACCATCATAACAATGCATATAATTCATTTCTTCAGTGGGACAGAGTGAAATAAACTCTCTGAGCAGGTCAGAATGTTCTACTTTAACCCAATACAGAATTAATTAATTCAGCTGGAGGAAAAAATGTCACAATAAGTTCCTACTCTGTTAACATTAAAAAAAAAAACAAAAACAAAAACAAAAACCTTCCTCCCACACAAAAACAATCTTAAGTATCCAACCAAAAATGTGTGAAAAGGAAGAGCTAGAATAAAATGACCATTAGAAATGTTTTATACAAATATTTAAGTTGTGTTGTAAGAAAACATGAGACACTATCCTGCCCTCTATCAGGATGTCCTGCTGTATGAGACAGAATGCATTAACATATATGTAGGTGGATAGAGAAAGCATATCAGCTGCTTTTGTACAAAATTAACAAAATTAACTATGGGTCCCTAGAATCTCACCTCTACATACCTGAATGCTTGTGAACATGTGTCATACATAGTGACTTAAATCTATTCAAGTGAAAAACAGTCAATCAAGCAAACAAAAATAAAATCAGTCCACAAAGAGTAAAGCAGTTCACAGTATTACACTATAAAATTCATGCTACAGATACAAATACTATGAACCACTTTGTGATGAATAACATGGCACCAAAATGCACACATACGTATGTTTGACTTTGATCAATTTTATTTAGTTTTAACAGATGTTCAAACTACATATGACAATTCAAATATTATAATGAAGAATGTTAAAATAACTGAGAAAGTTCATTTAATTGTTAGATTTTGAGGCTTACTGAAAATAAATATGTTTCCAGGAACAATGGAGTTATTACAAAAATGACAACACCTTATGAAGAAAAAGAATGAAATTAAATTCTTGGCAAAATAATTAAAAAACTTACTATAGAGTATGAAAACATCCCCGATGGAAAATTATTTTCATATAAATTACAGAAATGGCAGTTTGAAAATGAAAACAGATTTGTAATGTCAGTTCTTAGCCATATCATATTTTCTAATAATATATAATTATGAGAGTATGTTTCTTAATGTTACATTCTCTTCCTTTTATAAATTTTCTCTTTCTGTTGCAATAATCAGTTTAGTTATTATACTTTTGTAATAAATTTTATTTCAAATTGTCTATTATTTTTTCTCTTTTCAGAAGTTTCTTTGCAATTATCATCTTGTATCACTAGAAATAACCTATAATTATGTTGTAAAATTAAAGCAAAACAATCAAGTATATCATAAAGTTTGAAGGCCAGTGACATTAATTACATACAGTCTTCTCATTTATTCAAAGTTTTATCTTTTGTAAAATTTGGCAATATCTCAGTAGGTATTATACATATTATACTGGCTTTAAATTATATGTTATATATTCAGCAAACATATTCAAATTCTATTTACTATGTATCATGCATTTTATTATATTTATTCTTGTGAAGTGTGGCTATTTTGCTTACCATTGTGAATAGAATGGAGATCATTTTTTTCATTGCCAAATAATTTAAATGAAATAACATTAATGAATAAATAAATTACATAGTTAATTTGTATTTTTTGCTCACAATAATTCATACACTTTCACATTCTTTGTAAACACATGAACAAATAAAATGATATGACAAAAAAAGAAAAATAATAAAAATGACAGAGATTTCTGAAAAAAATGTGCCTTACTGTGACATTAATAATAAGACAAATGTTTTCTTTGTCATAAATACATAATGATGTGTGTAGTATGTTGTGAAATATAATTTAGTTGAAATAAAAACTGTCCAAAGAATGAACATGATTTTTAAGTAATATGGCCAGAATCACAAATAGCACATTTAGGAATGCATTTCTCTAAATTTCTAAATTTCAATAAAATATTATTACCTGAGTGGCATTGTTTTCTTCACATGTACTAAACACAAAATATTGGTCTACAAACTATGTGAGATTACAATGGTATGATGCATAGTCCTATTCTCAAGGGTCTTATAATTATTTGTGAATGCAAACCAATACAAATATCAATTAACTCTCTTTTTAATTATTGATTACAAATGGCAAAATCGTAGAACATACCTCTTGTTTGTGTTTCATTGAAATTTTAATATTTAATTTATTTTTGAAACAATATGAAATAAATAATCAGGAACTTATGGTGCTTAAGAAAAACCTATACAGTACCTAAGGACAAATATTATTAGGTAAAGGAAAGATTACAATCACCAACAACACTTATTTGGTTTGGAGTGAGTTGCATAGCTTAATGGTTAAGAGTGACTGGCTAGATTTCTACTACAGAAATTAAGTCCCAGCTGTGCCTCTTAGTGAGACCTTTGTCAGCTTAGGTAGTCTATGCTACACTTCTATCATCTGCACACTGGGAACTATGATGTCAATAGCATTTATCACAAGGGGATTTTGAGTCTTAAAATTTAATATTTGAAAAGTGAATAGAAGAATGACTGGCAAAATATAAGTTTTTGGAATATTTTTAACTGTTTGATTTTGATGATAGAAGAATTGCATCTTTGAGACTCTGGAAGCCTCCTGAATGCAGCCTGTAATGTGATAACTCCAGCAGTTCTACTCTTGAGAGGGAATCTAGATCAGGACAATTGTTTTGTAGAGATGGTACCTTTTAAAATAAACCAGCAATTTTATTTTATTTTTTGTTATTTTTTCAAAACAAACAAAAAACTGGATTGTAGATGCTTGTGGTAAAGATAGCAAAATTTAATAAATTTCAAACTAAATGAATCTCAAATGCCAGTTCAGATTCACTTACAGCTGATATTGAAACATTAAGAAAATCCTTTTTGAGAATCAGTTTTGCATTTAAAAAGTAAGAAAATTATTAAGCAAACTCAGCTTCAGAGGGAAAAATGTAGGCTGGTTTTAGTGTAATGACTTTATATATAATAGTTCTAAATATAGATGGAGATTGTATAAAAGACTATTGTAGAGAATGTGCTTTGCAGTGAACAATAGAAAATCATCCTTGATTAGATGGTTTTTAAAAATTCCAAAAGGAGCTGTATCAATAAATTAGAATGAGTGCAAGAAACAAAATAGAAAGTGAAAGCACAATGGCAACATCAAGAGATGAAGTTTGGAAGAAACCTTTTAAAATAGACTCTAGTACTGTAGCCTTTGTAGCCTCCACACTTGCCACAGGGAATCCATAGCATAAGCCCAGGTGGGGTCAGCACATCTCTTGAGTCAGCAAGCTCTCAACAATCCTGAGTGCAGGGCGTAGGGACACACTTGTGAAATACATTCCCAGCTCCTGTCTGTGCTTCTGTGTTTACAAGTCAAAAGAATGCTGGAATCCGTGGGACCAGGAATCCAACAGATGAGTAGAAAAGCCAAAAAGATAGAACAGAAGTATGGTATGTAGAAAAATAGTTATTTCAAGCATGCACACTGGAAAATTGCCTGCATAAAATTCTTTAAAATCTGCTGAGATTTAATAATTGAGATGAAAAAAAAGTGCACACAATCTACTGGATATTACTTAAATGGCTAATGAAAAAGATGCAACTTAGCACATAAAAGTCAAACAGGATTGTTTTCTTTGGAATTTATGAAGAAACATAGGCAGTGTGTATCGAAATCATATCATTTGAATAATATTTGAAAAAAAGTACAACTTTGTAAATATATGTGAAAGTTCATATTAATTAAAGATAATGTGCAAAATTATAGAAGTAGAGATGCAGGTAATAGTTTTAATTTTCATGAAATTACTTCTAATGTTACATATTTATTTTAGGAACAGGACACTTTGATTAATAATCTGGTGAAAACAGTCACAGGGCAGAAAAGGTATGACACCTTTCCTTATCCATTATAAGGGCCATGACTGACACTCCCACAACTAGAGCAGCTTAACAAGAGAAAAGCAAAACTTGTGACATAAAATCCTTCTGAAATGAAACTCAGACACCTAGAGAGAACAATGTTTTTGTTTTGTCATTGAAACTTTATTCAACATTAGAGAGCACAAATGAAATGAATGTGGAAAGACCTTTGTTCAAAATACATTTTAGAAAATAATAAAGTTCATAATGAAAAAATACAATTGTAATGTAGAAAAATATTTAATAAAATAAAATCTAAATAAACATCAAGGGACTAAAAAAACTACTAAGACACCCTTATAGACATTGCTTAGAATGTTTTATAGAGTATAATCCAAAGTAAGAAAATTAGATGATCCGTATATTTAAGTTTAGTAGAAGATTAGTGTTTTGAAGAGGTATAATTGTACTCAATATAATCTCTCTTCTACTTTTAGGTTGTCTTTAAAAATCTGTTTCTTTTCTTTTTTAAGTTTCCACATATGAGAAAGAACATGCAATATTTGTTTTTCTGTATTTTGTTATTTCACTTAAAATGATGTCCTCAAGAGTTCCATCTGTTTCCTTGAAAACGACAGGATTTCACTTTTCTTCATGGCTAATTCATATGCCATTGTCTATATATACGGTATTTTCTTTATCTATTCATTTGTTGACGGATACTTCAGGTGATTCTACATCTTGGCTCTTATAAATAGTGCCACAATAGACATCGGTGTGCAAGCCCTTCTTTTTAATGCCAACTTCATTTTCTTTAGATATATATCCAGGAGTGGTATAATGGGATCAAATGGTAAATCTATTATTAGTGTTTTGAGGAAACTCCTATTGTTTTCCGTATTAGTAGCATTAATTTACATTCCCACCAACAGTGTATAGAGTTGCTTTTTTCACACATCCTTGCCATTATTTGCTATTTTGTGATAATGACCAGTGTGACTGGAGTGAGATGATATCTTTTCGTACTTTGAATTTGTATTTACCTGATGGCAAACCATCTGTTTTTATGTGTAGGTTTGATGAAGAATGGACTGGAATGTATAAATGTGACTAGAAAAAAGGGAATAATCTAATGGTAATAGACTGAAAGGGGAAACCCCCCAAACCTCTCCAAACTCTTCTTAGACTCTCTGTATCATTCCTGACCCCAGGAATGGGGCAACCCTTCTGAAATGAGCCCCTTCAGAGGAGAAAGTGTGGGAGAGAGGGTGTTTTACTGTTGATCTACTGTTGATTTTAGAGGAGAGGAATTCTGGTTTCTATGACTTGCTCAGGGGAGAATGAAAGGCATGAGACAGGATAAAAAGAGAAGGTTAGAGGGATATTTATTCCTCTGAAGCTACTTCTGAGACCTTTTAATTTCTTCTAGTTCAAATTATCAGAATGTCAAAGTTCCATATTTTGGGGTATCACTTTCTGAGTCACAACCTAGTCCCAACATAGTCATATGCAATTTACCATATATACCACCATGTATTTACCAACATGATAATTTTTAAAAATATGCATAGTCTGAAAAATTACATATTCTTTAGGAACTTACAATTAGTTGTCTAAATACTTCTAAGGAGATTGTTCTTCAGATTTTCATGTGTATCCATAAATATGAATTAGAGTATATGATGATTATCACCATATATACAAAAATAAATTAGTTAATTAAAATACATGTAGCAATTTTGAGCCTGTATGTGCTGTGTGAAAATTACCTTATCTTTCTATTAAACAACTGCAAATGTTGAATACCAGAAGTTTTGTGATGTTCTTTTACCATATGTTAGATTAATGACATACCAAGTAGAAGATAAATTTTATGTTTTATGATATTGTCTTCTTCAAAGTGTTTTTCTAAGTGATAGATAAAAACACTTGAAGAATGTCCAGAAAAAAGTGTTTTTTTTAGGATTCCACTCAGCAATATTTCTATTTCAACATGAGTTCATGAAGTTCTAATTACGCTTCTTCAAGATTTGTTTTGTTTTTGTTTTTTTTCCTCTTCTGTTTCTTTCTTCATTTTCTTTTGTTTTGTTTTTGTGGTCCTGAGGATTGAACCCAGAGCTTTGTGCATGCAAGGCATATCTCCTACCTCTGAGCTATATCCCTAGTCATTTTAAATTTTATTTGAGATAGGGTCTTGTTAAGATGCCTTGGCTGGCCTTGAACTTGCAATCCTGCTTCAGACTCCTAACTAGCTGGGTTTACAAGTGTGTGTCACCTCTTATGATATAAAGAATACAGTTTGAAATGTGTGAGCGAAGGGTTTGGACTGAGGTTTGATGAACTCACTTCAAAAAGGCTTTTGCTGAACTGTAATTTTCAGAAAATAACATTAATTAGAGGGTAGAACAAACATTTTTGATCACAAAACATTGCTATATTGATCTCTTTAGTCCATTAAACATGCAACTTTAAATCCACGTAACAAAGCAACATATTAGAAGTCTTGGTAATTTAGAAGGATTATGAATCTGAATGTGGATTACATGAGAGGCGTCATTGATCTTGATAATACTCCCAAAGAGGCAGCAGTAGATGCTGCAGTGCCAGACAGTCACAGTTATGTCTTCATTCCTCATTGCTGGAGAAAGCAACAGCTAGATGGATAGCTCCTATATTCTGTCACCATGATTGAAGTTCTTTTTTTATGTAAAGAATGATAAAATAAAAGAATAAATCAGTATTGCTTGGATATTGTGTTTTATGCTTCTTAAAGTGTAATTTATTATTAGTTGCAATAGGCAGCATTATTTAAAAAGTATCCCTGGAAATGTCCAACCCCAATTCCTATAACCCAGGAAGATGGCATCACACTTATGATTGTTATGGTATATGACACAGCTGACATTACAATGGGAATATTATGTGGGATTATCTGTGTGGGCCCAATGTGATCACACAGTCTTAATCAGATTTCTTTAGATTGGGGACAGAGGAAAAGTCAGATAGCATAAGCAGGAACCAACCCACCCTTGCTTATTAGATGAGGATAAGAGAGTGAGAAGAAATATGTGTGTCCTTAAGGAGCAGAATCCTGGAGCCAGCAAGGAAAGAGTGATCTCAGTCCTAGTGCCTCAAAGAAGCAATTCTGCCAACAACTTGAGTGACTTGGAAGCAGGTTCATTCCAAACCCTGAGCACAAGACTGTCTGCTTGACATTTGATTTTGGCCTTAAGCGCTGAACTCACTTAAAATGAACCACAGAACTATGATCTAATGAATGGGTGTTGTTTTAGGCTGACATATTCATGATGGTTTTCTGTGTAGCACTGCAAGAATGAAAGGTAATTTGAAAGACTTTCTATCATTTCTGATTTAAATTTATTATCTTGTATTAAATATACAGTCATATGTCACTTAAGGATGGGGCTATGTTCAGAGAAGTGCATTGTTAGGTTTGCCATCATATGAACACCATGGAGAGGACACAAATCTAGATGGTATAGGTTAATAACTTGAGGTGGCATCCTGCTATCAAGAGACAGTAAACAAGCTGTATGGCACTGCAGCTGATATAACGTGGCAGTCTGTTTTATAATAATTTTTTTTATAAATAGAATATGTACTCTAAAATGAAGGTATAATATATACATAAGTCAGTAACAGCCATTTATTATCATCATAATGTATACTGTACAAAATCATGTGTGCTATACTTTTATATGACCAGCAGCAGGTTTGTTTATACTAGAATTGCCACAAATACAAAAATAATACATAGCATTACACCATTACAATGTTACTAGTAAGTAGACATTTTCCAAAGCCATTATAACTTATGGCACCCCCATTGTATATAGTCAGTTTTGGATGAAGACATTGTTATTCAATGCACGACACACACACACACACACACACACACACACACACCCCTCCATATGAAAATAAGTGGTAAAATTAGATAATTCTATTGTTTAAATACATTCAAGTTGCACACATATGACTGGGTTTACTAAATCTTATTTCCTTATTTTAATTCCTTTCTTCTGGTCTAAGAATCTAGATGTTCTAAGATAATGTTTTAGGCTGATTATAGATTTATATTACCCAACTTTTAGTTGTGAATATACTATTCTGTTATTAGGAAATTAGGAAAATACTTCCGGCAAATTGTTTGTTGAATATTCCTATTTTATAATTTAGAATATGCTTTTTCTCATGAAAATATGTGATGAATTGGGCTAGTCAGCTTTTCACAGATGTGAAAAACTGCCTGAGAAAAATACTTTAATGAGGAAAGATTTATTTTGCCTCAGGGTTTCAGTCCATGACTTGCTGGCCCCATTGCGCTGGGCCTGAAGTGAGGCAGAGG
Source organism: Geosciurus inauris (assembly GCA_004024805.1). Taxonomy (NCBI): domain Eukaryota; kingdom Metazoa; phylum Chordata; class Mammalia; order Rodentia; family Sciuridae; genus Geosciurus; species Geosciurus inauris. The sequence continues at coordinate 9,187 of PVHX01005627.1, read as the reverse complement.
ACATGGTGGAGGAAAGCTGCTCAGGAGAGAGAGAGAACGGGGACAAGATAAATTCCCCAAGGGAATGCTTCCAAGTGCTCTTTCCTTTCAACTAGATTCTTCCTCCTACAGTTTGTAGCACTTCCCAATAGTCCATTCAGATACAAATCTCTCAATGAATGAATCCATCAAGAAGTTCAGAACCTCCATGATCCAATAATTTCCTAAAAGCCTCACCTCTGAACATTGTTGAGTACAAGTCTTTCAACACCTGAGTCTTTGGGGGACATTACAGATTCAAACCATATCATAAGTACATATGTATTTTGATGATACATATATGAATATATATGTATATAGAATATAGTATGTATACCGTACTGCATACACGTAGAGTATATAAAGAGCCCAGTGTTGTACAAGAACAATGAATTAGAAATCTTCATCATTAAGCTCCAGAGCTTTCTTTGTCTTATTTCTTTCTATTTTCCTATTTCTTCACTTATATGTTCCTTACCACCACCACAGGGAAAAGAAAAGAAAAATAAAGATCTTAGGGATGTACTGAAGCACCTAGCAAGCTAGCAAAGATTTGGCTAGTATAGATATCTAATCAGTGTCTTATTTTTTTTGCTATCTTTACATTTCCCACAGAACCTAGAATCATATCTTGTATATAACTGGTGAAACATGTATTTTATGAGTAGATTAATGAGTTGCCTAGTTGCTTTCTAAAGTCAGATTGTTCTCATGTATGTTTTCATTGAATTGATTTCAACAAAATGTCAAGACATAGGAGAGATAATTTGCAGATAAAGCAATAATAACCAATGAGCTATCTGACTTAAATTTAGAACATATAAAGCATGAATGTCCTTTGTATGTTCTAGGAGAGATTGCATTAACTTCTCCCTCCAAAAATCTTATCCTAGTGGTCAAGTGGTCATATCCTAGCCCTTGCTACTCTTAGTAACTATCTGTAGCTCCATACCCTTTTGCAATTTTGCTTCTTTCAAACCCATGAACATCTGTGCCTGAAGCATGTAACTGCTGTTATTAATTACATTAGCTATCACTGCTATTTTGGGCTCCACTGAGGCAACACAGATGGTTACCCTGACTTTTGTGTGACCTCAACTGCCTCTAGACACTGTTGCTTCAGATTTTAGTTCTTTATTATTTCTACTTATGGACTATGGATCTTCCATTTCTTTTAGAGTGCATAGTGTCCCCGTATGTGGAAGTGAGGAAAGAATTGGTGGAAATGCTAAATCTATATAGAATCAGATGCATCTATACCCTGTACCAGGAACAACTCCCTCCCTCCCTGGACTCAGAACATTTCTGGATTATTCTATCACACACTCTTCTCATTTCTTAGACTATCGGTAAAACATAAAACTTTATGCTTTACATTTCCACATTCTGTATGCACACAAAACATGTAGATATGTTGATCTATGGGCAAGTCAGTAAATCCCAAATAAGGTCATGATATTGTGGGAGATGTGGTTACAGGTATATGCACTTAGGTATTCCCAGACATTTGAAAGCAATTGAGAAAATTTTATTCCGCTGAAAACATACAGAGAAATTCCAGAGGGCTGTTGATAAACATATCTGAATTTTTCACAGCAATGTTTAAGACAATGTGGTAGGCTGACTGTGTGTATCTCCCTTTAAATACAATTTTGCTGAATATTCTTAGTGTTTTAAAAAATAAGGATTTCTTTCAAAACAAATTATTTGACATATTGAAATATAAGTTCTTCTCAGTACAAGTTTTGAATTTCTTGAATAGTATTGTTATAATTATGTGAAAATTTTGTCATATTTTATCCATTTTGTTTTTAGAAAGCTATATGGGTATTTATTTCACTATTTCTCCTCCCTCTTGTCTACTCACATGAAGCTTTTTACTACAGAATGTTTAAATTTGCCAAAAAGCATTCTCTAGTACATTGCCACAATAAATTATTATACTGCACACTGTACCTTACAACATCTGTCACATTACAATTAAAGCATAAATCTCTGCTCATTTGGCCACCCAGGAAGATTTAGTATATTTTTCTTTTTTAAGTCATCGTATGTGTCATGAAAGGTTTTTATCCAGAAGGCTTTAGTTATAAATAAACTATTTTTTCTAACCACATAAAAAGAAATGCCCTTAAATTTTAGTTCTCTTACAATAAATTCAAATAAAATATTTGGACACCTAAATAGATAAAAATACTGTAGACTGTCTCTTTATTCAGCTTATTAAAACAAACCTATTCAATGTAAATGGGAAAGAATTTCAGATCCATTTCCAAAGTTGGCTTTAATTTTTATCATATGTGTTGAAACATACAGCCTTGTTAAATGTTAATAATCTTAGATCTGCAATATGATTATTGTTCCTTATTATGGCATGGGTACTGAATGTAATAAGCAAAAATTAGTGCTCAACAATCATATGCCATGAAATCAGATTGAATTCATCCATAAGGATCCAATAAAATATTATTGTTAAATGTTTATGTCAATTAGTTCCTGTGCCATGAGTACAAACCCTCCCTTCCATAAAGCAACCTATAATCATATAAAAATCTTTCAGCATTTACACTCAGTTTCCTCTTCCTTCAACTGAGAAAGACACAAAAGCTGCTCTGATATCCTGGGTACTCGGAGAGACAAGAGCTATAATTGTTCCTTCTATGAGTTGGTTATCTGTAAAGCTGATGTCTGTGTTTGAATCCTTAATGTTTCATTTGAATTTTGGGCCCTTAGATACTACTTACCTCACAATAAAATAATCTGTAGAAGAACTTTAATCATATTGTATGTATTTCTAGCTTATTTTAGGATTGATACATGAGAATCATCTACTACTTTGATTTGTTTAAATATTGATTGTCCTCTATTATCCTATCTCACAAATAAGATACTTTGCTTAGAAAAATTACTTGTGCATTTATAGCAGTCTATAGTCCCTGATTTTTTATTTTCCTACTTGGTCTTAAAATCTTTAAGTTTAGTTAGCACTAAACTGCCCAAATCATGACATTTACTTCTACTAATGTACCAATTTGCAATCCCTCTTTAATATTTATTGAAAAGGTGTGCATTTAAAGATAATAAAGAACACTGTAGCCCATCTCTGTCATATATTAGCCCTTATCAAAATTGTTATTTGGTGAATAAAAGGTAAGATTTTGATTTAGTTTCTGTAACTTCCAAAGTCCTGGAAATATTTATAGAAAAAATACTTGAATACGATTTATGAATGGATTAATAAAAGAACTCAGTCTTCTAATACTTGCACCCTGAACCCAGAGAGAAGCTCCTCTTCAGATATAATGCAATTTGTACAGCTATTTGTCTCATCTCTAAGTAGTTCTTGGCTGAATTACAGTGACATTATCCCTTAAGACACTTGCACATGCTCCCCAACCCCCCATACACACAACAATTTGCCACACTATTTGGACAGTTTTCCTAAGTATAGTGTTTTTATGCAATCACATACATGCAGGCTCACACGCACATACACACATATATCACCCTGCTTAGTCACATTATATAAATTCCCTTGCTCCTTCAGAGCAGTACAGAAATTGAATATGCCTTTTCCCCTCACAGTATACTTCCAATTTTATATTCTTTCTTGCTCTCACATCCCGACTAGTCTTAGTAGTTTCATTTATTATCATTTCAAAATTTTGTTGTTAACTTGTTTTCCAATTGTATTAGTTTTCTGAGGACCATAGAAAAGATTACTATCCACGGAGTGATTGAAAACAAGAGAAATGTAATACCTGTTTGTTCTGGAGCCAGAAATTCAAACTCAAGTTATCAGCAGAGTTCTCCTTCCCCAAGAGGCTCTAGGGAAACTCCATATTTTGCTTTTTCACCTTCTAGAGACCAATAAGGCCATCATTTTATTATTCCCTATTTCTATAGTCAAATTGCTTCCACCTCTTCTACCTGGGTGTCTTTCCTTGGTGTCTCTTATGAGGACATTTCTATGTGGATTTAAGGTCCACCCTACTAATACTGAAGGATCTCATCAGGTTCATTCTTAATTAGATCTGAAAAGACCCTTACTCCAATAAAGTACCATTCAGTGTTTCCAGGGTTTGATCTTGGTTTGTTTGAGGGGCCTTATTTCTATCTACCACATCAACATAGTCATTGTCGAGCATAATTTTTTTTCCTCTTCTTACCCCTCACAAAATATAGTGAATGGAAATTGCTTTTGTGTTAAAATGGAGGATTATCAAACTTAAATCTTTTCATCGAAGGTGTCTTCATAAGTAGACACTAAAAATTGGAATCAGTGCCAAGGAACCCCCTATCAATAAAGTCTTCTTAAAGAAATTAGGAATTACATAACAAGATTCAACTATGACCCTGAAACGAGAAGTAATTTTCTACCTAGTACTTATGAATCCTATGTTGTACATAAATATATATATATATATATATATATATACATACACACACACACATAAATATACATACATATATATTTATGTAAGAATGTTTCATATCTAATTTTAATAACTCTCAGTAGTGTGGTATTAATTAAGAACTATAATTTTAAGATCTACTTTTAACTTTGGTTTTTGTACTATTTCTTCCACTTGATATGTTCCAGTTCTGAATTATAATCAGAAGCAACAATAGTAGAGATAAAATAAACCTTTGGTCCTAGAAACAATGTGCACTGGCAATGTTTTTCAAGATAACTGATATTAATGGTAGCTTATAAATACCTGTGTTTTTCTCAGGGAAAACAATAAACATTATTTGTCCTATAAATTTTTTCAAAGATTTTCTTCCAACACTAATGACATTAATTTTTGTTTGTATGTATGTATGTAGATGTATATATGTAGATTTGTGTGTATATATATGAATATGTAGCAATTGGATTTCATTGCATATAATTACTTTAAGCATTTATTAAGTAATGTAATTGAAATATTTTATATTTTTTATCTTATTGCAATCTTTTCTCTTTAGCAACATTCCTATATACAAAAATTAAAAGAAATCAACAGTGATGACTGATTATTCTCCTTGGTAAATGAAGCTCTAAAATCCCCTAATTCTACAATGCTACTCCTACTCTTTGAATCTAGAGTGTCCTGCAAGGTTTCTTTCATAGGTGAAGCTTTTAGGCCATGATGGGATCATGAGAGCTCTAACCTCCTCAGTGGACAGCCTATTGATAGCTGAATGGAATATGGGAGGTAGGTGTAACCTAGTACCTAGGTAGAGGAAGTAAGTCACTAGGAGTTGTGCCCTGGAAGAGTTTATCTTCTTCCAGGCCCCCTTCTCTCTCTCTACTTCCCAGATCCCATGAGCTGAGCAGCTATCTTCCACCATACCATGATGTTTCTCAGCTGGAGCCAGTTGATCAGGACTGAACCACTGAAACTGTAAGACAAAATACATTTTTCCTCCAATGAGTTGTTCTTTTCAGGTATTTTGTCACAGTGATGAAAAGCTACCTAACAGTCACCAAACTATATTTTTTCAGAAGATATGTTTTTCAGTGTACAGGTGGCATATACAATCTGAGGATTACAACAACTGATACCAATAATTTGCATAAATATGGGGAAAATGGGTAAGTGGGTATGATATTTGGTGAGTCATTTGCACATATTTTAGAAGCATACGGAGATGTTCAGATGACTACTGTGTGAATAAATAATAATTCTATCTTTGCTCATCTCCTGCTTTAACAAGTTTCCAAGAAAATTGAGAATATGTGTGAATGTCTCAGAAAAGTGTATTTCCGGCTTTTTATCCAACATTTTCAATTAAATAATGAATAGTAGCAACTATAGCCTACTGGTATTAAAATTATTCATCAAATCACTTTTTTAATACATCAATTTTTTTAGCTGTGAGAAATTGTCTTGTATTTTTGAAGTGATAGACATGTTAATTTTAATGACTGATTAAGGAAACAATCTTCTTGAGGTCACTGTGGAGATAATTTTATCAAGCATCATATTAATTGTTATTCGATAAAGATTATTCTCGTCTCTGTGAAAATAACCAATTAAATCAATGAAACGCTCAATCTAATGTTTATTTTAAGGAATAACAATGAAGTAAGAAGTAGACTTGAGTATTCAGTTTTATTCCAAAATCTTAAATGCTTATTATTCCATCGATTCTCAAAAGTCAGTGGCTTTCTCTATCTTTCTAACAGCTTATTTCAGACCTTACTGATCTCACATAGGTATTTTTTATGGAGAACTGGATAATTCTAGTTGCATGCCACTTGTGTAATCATCCTTATTCATAAACTGTAGTATTAACAGTATCTTGATTGTGATCATCTTACACTCAATTTCTGTTTAGCTGAGTGAATTAACATTGTTATAAGTCAATATATTTACTATATTATTTGAGTTAGAACTTGAAAAAAATTACAAAATCTGTTTGTGAAGTCAATATTGAAAGTACTGGAGAAAAATGATCACAGTCTCATGAAACAAGATTTACATGTGTAGGTAGGTATGTCTCTATGAAGCACTGATCAGAGCAAGAGGGTACTGGAATCCCTACAGCTCCAGGGAAGACCAAATTGAGTTGGAATTCTTTTTCTGCACTTTCTGTTTGGTATCTTGGAGGAATTTTGTACAACATCATATCTTCTCAGTACTAGATTAAAATCACACAAGACTTTGCTAATATTACTCTGAAAAAGATCAGTTTCTATTCTTGTTTTCAGGAATTCCTGTCTTTCTACCATTAAAATCTATGCATTTTGTCCCATGTAGCTTTGTTTCTTTTCTGTTCTTTTTTGTACTATGTGTTAATCAGGCTAAATTTTGATGAAAAGGAATTTAGAGCCTTACAGATTGAGTTAAGCTGATTGGTTATTTTGCTCAGAGGCATGGACCCATTACTTACTTCATTGAGCCATAGTTTACTAATCTCTGAACTGTATCTAATAATATGTATTGTGCATTTTCTTTGATATTATCAGGATTAGATATCATATACTCAAGAATCTAAAACTTACTGAAGCTGTTATTCCCAGTATGACAGGTTATACAGGAAAAACCTCTTTTAATAGGGAAACACTTGTTTTATTTTGTGACCTATGATGTGCTTAAAATATGTAAGTAACATAAATACTTTATTTTATCACGTGGGAATTTTTGAATATGAATTTCATCTCTGCTCTTGTTTTAATGAGCTCTTGTGTTTTAATTCTGAAAATTATAAAGAGAAGTAACATTTGAGAAAAATAAGGCTGATCCTCTTTGGACATTGAGAGCAGTGGGCTGTGGATGGATAACAAAATTTTGTGAGAGAAATTACAGAAAGGATCTGGAAAAAAGCAAGAAAAAGAAGTCTGGGAACTGATTATTTTAGCTGGAAGCTTTGACCTTCTGTAGGATCACTATAAGAGACCCGTTTTGATGGTCCTGGAAGCCCCTGCAAATGGAGTCTCAGACCACTGGGCTTCACATCAGCGTGAACTTTCCATCCTGCACCTTGTCTCAGTTCATTAGTTCCTCAACTGGATGCGTGAAAGCACTTCCCTACCTCTGATCCTGTTAGCTGAACTATAGTAGTGACAGACACCTTTTGAAACAATTCTCCTTAGGTGAACAATTCTCCTCCAGTGTCTATAAGGGGATGACATATCCAGCAAGGTAATAAAGAGGGAAGCCTGGCCCTGTACCTATACTCGCTGAAATAGCTTAACCAAGCTTGAAATCCCTCAAATGGAAGGAAACCAATTAGTGACACTCCAGGGACGTTTATATTATTAGCAAACTGCATTTCCTCTCATGACTATATTTTTCTCTTTAATTTTTCAAAGGGTAGAACTGCTCCTTTAACAGCCTCTCTTGTTTGCTTGGATACAGATTCAGTGACCTTGTTAGAATTCCTGTCCTTTAAATTACTTCCCTCTGATTACAGAGCAAAGAATTGCTGGCCTCATTGTTTCAACATTTTTGGCTTTGTTGATATTTGAAATTTGTTGGAAATTAATCACCAGGCAGTCATAACTTCCCTAGAGTGCTAAGCATAGATCAAGACATATCATAGATAATCAATAAGAATGTGCCTGAACCCCTGTGACCAATTCTGACCTCATCTTGATTTTATAATTTTGGATTCTTAATGATGCAATAATTTCCAATTAGCATACCAGGCTGAGTTCAACCTCAGGGTAAGGACATAAAACTCTACTTTTAATATTTTTAGCCTGTGATCATTAAATAAAAGCGTTTTAATTTTTTTCAGCTCTCTTCTTATGAGTGACAGGAATGCCATGTGTAATCCACTTCCTTAACTGTATAAAATACAAAATACCTCATACTTTGGTTTTTCTCCCGTGGATTTACTACAACAATAAGATCCTGGCAACCTGTCTACCTGTGTTGATAGCATTAGTGATGCTGTAACTGAAAAGACCCTGGGAAATGGCTTTTTATTTCTTATGTGAGATGTGAAAACATCTATTAAACTTTTTAATTCTCCCTTTGTATAGTACTCACACTGTCAGATTCTGCCCACATGGCATTATTTGTTTCTCTATTCAGATATTTTCCTTATAAAAAGCTGGTAAACAGTTGTCTTTCTTAGGAAGAACTTGTATGTGAGTCCTCAATGCCTGTATTCAAAAATAGATCAAACCTCTTATTTTGAAAATAAAATTAATGTTTTTTTATTTTTTAAATCATGATTTTTTTCATATTTAATTTATTTGTTCTATTTAGGCTTACATGATAACAGAGTGCAATTTGAGTCATTGTACATAGATAGAGGATAACATATCAATTCTCTAGTTATAAGTTGTATAGAATCACAACATATATGCAGTCATACATAAAGTTAGGGCTATGATGACCATCATATTCCACTACCTTTTCTGTCCCCATGACCCATCCCCCCTTACACCCCTGTGAACAGAGTTCCACCATTGTTCCCATGACTTTCCCCACATTATGGATCAACATCCTCTTATCAACGAGTACATTCGGCATTTGGTTTTCTGAGATTGGCTTACTTCACTTAGCATGATATTCTCCAACTCCATCCATTTACCTGCAAATGCCATAATTTTATTCTCTTTTATTGCTGAGTAATATTCCATTGTGTATATATACCACAGTTTCTTTATCCAGTCATCTATCGAAAGGCATCTAGGTTGGTTCCACAGTTTAGCTATTGTGAATTG